>QRFJ01000324.1:367506-648425 GCA_006176705.1 Cocos nucifera
GATATTCTAAAGTATATGAGAATAGTAGATTGAAATATAGATCCTATCTATTTTAACATCATGTGGGAATATAGCCAAAGTAGGTGCTATAAAATTTATTCTAAACATAAGGTAATAACCATCCAAACTTGAGAAAAAGCACATGCAATGAGGATCATAGATGTCCAGAGACATATAGGTTGAGCACCATTGTTCCAATATAATGAGACGAGAATGGAGATTCTATTGATAAGGAAAGAAAAATGAAGTCAAAAATTTTTTACTTTCATAGGGGCCGCAAGATCGGAGCCGCAGGCTCGGGATGGCAGGCAGGGTCGTAGGGCTAGGGCCATGGCTTAGGAACGCAACAGCGAAAATGAAGGAGCGGGGATGGGGCTGCGGGAAGATGGCGCGAGTTGGGACCATAGGGTCAGGTCGATGGGGCAGGGCTACGGATTGGGGGCGACGGCTCGAGGATGCACCATGAAAATGGAGTAGGGATGGGGCCACGAGAAGGCGGTGCAGGGTCAGGCCGGCAGGTTAGGGTCGGGAGGTGAGGCAGGGACCATGGAGTTGAGCAGGCGACATCGGGGTTGGTGGGGTCGGGGTAGATGCAGGCTTGGGGCTGCGAGGTTGGGCCAATGGCATCAGGGGCGGTAGAGTCGAGGCGGCCGTAAGGTTAGGTCGGGGACGTCGGGGCTGTCAGGGTCAGGGCACGACCGTGGAGTTAGGCTGGCACCATCGGGGCCGGCAGGGGCGAGGCGGCCGCGAGCATGGATGGATGCTAGCTCGAGGCTAAGGAGTTGAGCCGGCACGGGGATGGGGCCGGCGAGGTCGAAGTGGCCGTGGGATATTGGAGGGACAGGGTAGGGAGGGAGGAAAGGAAGGGTGGGAGGGTGAGGGGGGTTTTAGGCACCGGCAAAAGAAGGAAGAAGGGCGGGAACGAGAGAGGATGAGCGCAGGCAAGTAAAATTTTTTTTCCTCATGGTGATTTTAAGGTTGTAAACTATTGGCGATGGCAAACTTATCGTCGCTAAGGCCATTGGTAAAAGCATTAGCGACGAAACTCCATCGCTAAAAATAAAAATTTGCTAATATTTTTATCAAAAAAAAAGTTCATAATTTTTATTAGCGACATCAAACTTGTCGTCGCTAATGCCATCGATAAAAAAACTGTCATTAATACTTTTTAAATTTTTTCTAAATATAATATAATTTTAAAATTTAAAGCTCATCTTCACCATTCATTATCTAAATAATTATCATTAGAGTATTATAACAAAAGATCGCCTCGATCCAATGGTTCTAGCTATATCGATCAATAAAATTTAATTTTGATGGCCATGAATGACTGTTTCATGATCTAATAGATAAAGACTATCGATGGATTCGAAAACTTGCAATAATAATCTTGATGATATTTTTAATATACGATCAAAATTTTACTTCAATCGAACATCACTATCATGATCAATTTAGCATAAGATGATTTTGATTGTTAAATAAAAATAAGTGATCAAAAGGCCAAACAACATGCAATTAAGATGATTTTTTAGATAAATAATCTTTGCTACTACTTTAATCATTAATATGGTGATGATCCTAAAATTCAAACTACACGTATATGAACCATCTATATTAAGCAGATCTTATAAAAGCATAAGTATAATTACTTAAGGACTTTAAGAATAAGTATCAAAAGTCATATAGTTTTGGATTATTCATATATGTGTGATTTGAATTTTACGATCATCACCGTACAAATGATCAAAGTAGTAGTAAAGATCATTTTATGATAGCTTAATTTACCATCATTAATAATTTAAAAAAAAATATTTAAATAATTTTAAAAAATATTTTTTAAAGTTATTAATATTAGCAATGACTTTTTTCATCGCTAATAACATAATTTCATCGCTAATAATCTTACAACCAAACTTTTTAAAAAAATAAAATTATTTTTTATTAGCGATGAAAAAATATCATCACTAATAATTATCTACCATCATTAATAATAAAATCTAATTAAAAAAATAAAATTATGTAGTATTAACGATGGCTAACTGCCGTCGTTAATATTATCACTAATACCTATATCGATGGCATAGCCATCACCACTACCGTCGCTAATAACTATTAGCGATGGCTAAACTTGCGTCGTTAAAGTTGTCGTTAAAAAAGATTATTAGCAAAGGCAATTTTGCAGTTGCTAATTTTATCGCTAATATTCATTATTAGTGACGGCAAAAATGTCATTACTAATGTCCATCATTAATACTCTATTTTCTTGTAATGGCCACACGTACTTGCAGGCCATGGTTGCCTGTAGGCTGCATGCTGCTATGGTTCTGGTGCTCCTGCGGGCTGTATGCTGCTGCAGGTTTTGCTACTCTGACTTCTCCATCATGGGCTTTTGTTGTAGATCAAATTTAAAGCATTAAATTTTAATAAAAAGAATTAATCGAAATTGAACTCAAGCAAAAAAGCTGGAAGGAGGAAGAGTTGACTAGAAAAAGAATATCGCCGAAGTTGGAGAAGAAGACGGCATAGGAACTTCCGACTAATGGTGGCGAAGAAGCTTGCAAATTAAGCAGCTGAAGCAATGGAGGAAAATGATAACCGAAAGAATAGAGATAGAGGAAGAATAAGCCTATGTATACCAACATCAATGGTCTGGATCAAAGCTTTAGTTCGTCATATTTTGGCCACGTGGAATAGATCAAAGCTGCCTAAACACTGCCTCTCTAGTTCAGCTTGCAGGACTTAAAGAGGAGAAGCACGTGAAAATTTATGCAGACATATATTTAATTATATATTAATTATTTATTAAAAAAAACTTAAATAATTATATAGAATTAAAAAAATTAAATAATATTTTTTAACTAATTTTTTTAAATAAAATTTTAAATTTTTATTTTGATCTGACTAAGAGTCCAATCCGCTTTAAATAGTATTTGCTTTAAACAACGAGGCTGCATGATTCCGATGGCCGTAACACAAAAGCGGCTTTGCGTAACAAAGCCTCGAGCCATCACATTGTCTCATTTCTAGTGGGACCATTGCAAGCTGCCTGCCATCCCACGAGATGAAGGTCCTTCCGGTCCTTATGGTGTCCCCAAAGGAAGTCTCCGAAGTTGGGCCCCGACCCTTGAATCACGTGTTACAGGATATGATTTTGATAAAAGAGGTAGCAGCCAGAACAGTTTGAAGAAGTTACGTAACCTGAGAATTACCAGAGCTTTCCAATTTGATGAGTCAAGCCTTCCCATAATCACATCATTCACTAGGGAATAAAAAAAGTCCCTAATTGGGAGCACTTCCTGTTATTGTCACACTAATATATATACTTTTGAAATATTGAAATGACAGACAAAACCCTGTGTAGGACAAATCACTCCATATGTGCGTCGTCGATCAACAAAGAGAAAGCTCACTCTCGAGTGCAGATGTTAATTTGTTCATCCGTAGCTCAGGGAGTCCAAGTGTTATATTATTGCTATAATATGGGATAAATATATTTTTATCACATGGTCATCCAATAACTTTGTTTGATATGCAGCTATAGCTGTAGCTTTGTTGAGCTATAGCTATGGCCTGAATTATATGCTGTAGTTGTATTAGCCTAAATATTTAATAAAAATTAATTATGTCAGTAAGCTATCATGTATAAAATGACATAAAATGACATAATTTTATTTTATTTATTTTTAACATTACTTCAAATATTTAGTTCAATTAAATATAATAGATATAATAAAAAATTAATTTTACTAAATTATAAAATAAATAAATAAATTATAAAATAATAAAAATAAAAAGTATGTGATATTTTTTAAGTTTGAATTAAGAATTAATGAAATCATATAGTTATTCATAGCATTATTTTCATAGATAAATTTTAAAAATTTTAATTTATAATAAAATAAAAAATTTTTATTTCTGTAAGATAGAGGTTGTTTACAAAAAGTAATTTTAGAAAGAGGAGGAAGTTTAAATGTTAAACATATAAATAATTTTAGAAAAAGATCAAAGATAAATTTAGAATTAAAAAGTATATAGCTAGCTTTTAATTTTGAACCCTTGGATGAGAGAGCTATCAATAAAAATTAGCTTATTGATCATAAGCTATTTTCACCAAACACTAATATTACTTTCCTGTAGCTTAAATAAACTAAAGTTATTTCAAAAGCTACATGCCAAACATAGCCAATGTCTAGTTTAATAGTTATCAATGACCTTCTAAGGACTACACTTATTTAAGAATACTATCAGCTAGCAACTCTCTTTTAATTGTTTCATTTAGCATAAAAATTTGACCTTTGTGATAGAGATATAATTTGAGTTTGAAATGAAGAGTTTTCTTGCATTCCCACCACCTTCCTCCAGCCAGATTTAATACTTGATACCCCTCCTCTTTTGCTTGATTTGGTTTTAGTTGTAGAAGCAGTAATGCAAATCATTTGTCAAATCTCTTGTTCTCCTTAGGAACCAATTATAAATTTCATCAATGTAATATTTAAAAGTTCTTATTTCTGTTTTTCTTTCTTCCTTAGTTTCTTTCTATTTGACCCTGCTTTCTTTGCTAGCAAAGCAAACCATCTTTTCATCCCGTTCAAGGACAAGCAACTATTGGATACTACCATTAGGCTTGATATATGTGTGATAACCCAGCCCAATTGGACTAATGGAGCGCTTGGCCTGGTCCACTTGACCGGCCTAGATATAAAAAAATGACTTAAAACCAAAAAGAAAAATGAGCGATGAGGGAAGATGGGATCTAATGTTGAGATGGATTCCAATGCCCTACCGATTCTATCTAGAGTCATACCACCCTTTTGACCCCTCTCACTGGTGATCCCAACCCCCAATTGGAGTTAGCCACCAGAGCTTCCTTATTTTCTTCACCATCCCTACTATAGCCATGGCCAAACATCATCAGAAGCTAAGAGCCCAATATTTTTGATTGATCCTCCCTCCTTTCGTAGTCCGGCTTTTTATGATGATGCATCGGTTCCCCTACTGTTAAACATTCATTTTTCTTGACTATTTTCACCACCGACACCAGTATCAAGGCTTTCATCTGATCTCTCACAATAGTTTGTAGCCATGGCCAAAGCCCTTGCTGCTCAATAGCCATGAATCTCATGATATGTAACCAAAGTCCAAGTTGTGTTTGATTATATATATATATATATATATATATATATATATATATATATATATATATATATATATATATATATATATATATATATATATATATATATATATATATATATCTATGTGTGTATTGGTGCAGAATTTGGTTGACGTCGGATCAAGCTGGAATTGAGGAAGACGAGGTCACCACTGATGACCTACAAAATAAAGTTCCATTTAGAGTTGGTGGTGGTGGCTCCAGTAGGACCCTTCGACGGTCAAATTAGCTCTTCTAGCCAACAGAAATAGAGTGCTCGGAAAAGAATTCGGCAGAGTTTCGAGAAGGAGAAGAGAGCCTAGAGAAAACATATCTAGAGGGTCCCTTTTTATAGATGGAGCTTGTTGTAACATCATAACCATCCTGATAAATGCCAATCGTAATCGTTCTGATAAATGACAATCGTAATTGTCCTGATAAATACCAATCGTAATCATCCTGATAAATGATAATTATAACTGTCCTGATAAATGATAGTCATAACCATTCAGTAGTGGGACTGGCTGTAGGAATTCGACTACTGAAGGAGTTCGGCTCTTCAAAAAATTTGACTGCTGGAGGAGTTCGAAAGAAGTTCGGCTCTTGAAAGAATTCGACTGATGAAAAAAATTGAAAGAAATTTGGCTTCTGGAGGAATCTGATTGTTGGAGTCCAAAATTCGATTGCTGGAGGAGTCCGAAAGGAGTTTGGCTTTTGGAGGAATCTGACTGCTAAAAAAATTTGGAAGGAGTTCGGCTCATGTAGAAGCCCGACTGAAGGAGGAATCCGAAAAAAGTTCGACCGTTGGGAAAGTTTAGCTGGGGCTCGGATGTTGAGGAGTTCGATTGGGTTCGGTAGTAGGAGGAGTTCGGCCATTGAATGAGTTTGGCCGCTAGAGAAGATCGAGTGGAGTTCGGTCGTTGGGGAGAGAATTTTTGATCGAAGCTCTTTCGTGATTATCAGTTGCATTAGGCTAAGCACCAGGCTGGACTTCGATGGGAGTGGGATTTATCCCCAACAATAGTTCCCCTACTTTCGAGTTTGAAACTCAAAGAAAGAGAATACAAAAAGGGCGACAACCGAAGTCCTCTTCAGGGCTCTGCACCAGTTCAGGTTGAAGTTTGGAAGAGATCTTATCTTCAGTTGTTGTCGAGCATAATGGGACCGTCGTCGGGGCCTTTCCTCTTATCCCATCTAAGATGAACGAGGCCTCCTGCTTTGCTCACGTTAGGATGAGGTTCTCCTCTTATTCCTAACGGACTGTGGGGGCACATAAGGACCATTGTCAGGACCTCTCCCCCCATCTCGTCTAAAATAAATGAGGTCTTCGACTTTGCTCACATTAGGACGAGATTCTCCTTCTGTTCCTAACGGGCTGTGGGGGCACATAAGAGTCATTGTCAGGGTCTCTCCCCCATCTCGTCTAAAATGAACGAGGCTTCGACTTTGCTCAGTTAGGATGAGGTTCTCCTCCTATTCCTAATGGGCTGTGGGGACACATAAGGACCGTTGTCAGGACTTTTTCCTCCATCTCATCTAAAATGAATGAGGCCTTCAACTTTACTCATGTTAGAACGAGATTCTCCTCCTGTTCCTAACGGGCTGTGAGGACATATAAGGGCCATTGTCAGGGTCTCTCTCCCTATCTCATCTAAAATGAACGAGACCTTCGATTTTGCTCACATTAGGATGAGGTCCTCCTCCTGTTCCTAACATGGCCACTTTCGGTTATTTTTTTTTATCATCACATAGTTCTTATATCAAGAAACAATAATGCTGAAATAAAGAAGTTTTATTGAAGGAAGATTACTAATAGTACATCCTCAGATTTTCTAAGTTTCAAGGTCGTAAAAGTGTTATTCCTCCGAGCTCTTTCAGACGATAAATTTTGGATCGGACGACCTCTAGCACTTCATATGGGCCTTCCCAATTTGGGGTAAGCTTCTCCTGGCTCTAAGGCTGAGAGACGGCGACTCATCGAATCACTAAGTCTCCCACTCTAAATATTGTACTTCTGACTCTGGAGTTATAGTACCGAATCACCTTTCGTCTGTAGGCCGCCATCCAAACCTGTGCTTTCTCTCTTTTTTCTTTCAGTAGGTCGAGGTTGACTCTGAGGTCCTGTAGGTTATGCTGCTCGTTGAAGGCCACGACCCGTGCTAATGGGAGCTTAAGTTCAATCGGGATGACTGCCTCCATTCTAAAGGCCAAGGCAAATAGTGTTTCTCCAGTCAGCAGCCTTTGAGTAGTTCGGTATGCCCAAAGGATGTGGTAGAGTTCGTCTACCCAGGCCTCCTTTACTCTGTCAAGCCTTATTTTGATGCCTTGCAGCAGAGTCCGGTTGGTCACTTCAGCTTCTCCATTTGCCTGTGGGTGAGCTACTGATGTGAAGTGGTGGAAGATGTTTAGATTTTCATAGAACTCGGTGAACCTCATCCCAGCGAACTATTGCCCGTTATCGATTATGAGGATTCGAGACAGACTGAATCAACAGACTATTGACTTTCAGATGAAGTTCTATACCTTGGCCTCGGTAATTTTGGCTAATGATTCGGCTTCGACCCATTTGGTGAAGTAGTTGATCGCGATCAGGAGGAACTTTCGTTGTCCTGATGCCATCGAAAAAAAGTCAAGTACGTCCATTCTCCACTACGCAAATGGCCAGGGTTCACTTAGCGAAGTAAGCTCGGAGGTCGACTGTCTTTGTACATTTGCATTCTTCTGACAACGATCATATTTCTTAACATACTCCACAGAATCATGGTACAAGGTCGGTCAATAGTATCCTTACCGAAGTAGCTTTTGCGATAGGGACCTGACTCCTACATGGCTTTCACAGATTTTCTTGTGCACTTTCCATAATGCAAAGTCGGTCTCTGAAGGTTGAAAATATCTCAGCAGCGATAGCGAGTACGACCTCTTATACAACCTGCCTTCGTATAAAACATACTAGGAGGCTTGATTCCTGAGTTTCCGAGCTTCTTTCAGATCTCGAGGAAAAACTCCCTCCATGAGGTAGGCAACCAATAGGTCGATCCAACTCGGCTTGAGTTCTACCTACAAAATGACCTGTGATTCCTCTGTGCTTAGGCACTTCAGAGTCTCAAAAAGTACTTCTTTGGATAGTTCAACTAGAGCAGGCTTTTTCGGAGCTCCATGATTCAGTCAGAGAATGATTGATTTGGGTTAGCCGATCGATGACCTTCGAAAAGGAAAAATAGAGGGTGGAGAGCTATAGCGCCAATCCACTAATAGAATTGGCGCTAGAGAAAGAGTTCGATAGAGTTTCGAGAAAGAGAAGAGAGCCTAGAGAAAATATATCTGGAGGATTCCTTTTTATAGATGGAGCTTATTGTAACAGTCGTAACCGTCTTGATAAATGCCAATCGTAATCATCCTGATAAATGACAATCGTAACTATTCTGATAAATGTCAATCTTAATCATCCAGATAAATGACAATCATAACTGTCCTGACAAATGATAATCATAACCATTCAGTAGTGGCATCGTCTGTAGAAATTTGACTGCTAGAGGAGTCTGGAAAGAGTTCAGCTCCTGAAAAAATTTGACTACTGGGGGAGTTTGGAAAGAGTTCGGCTCCTGAAGAAATTCAACTGTTGGAGGAGTTCAGAAGGAATCCAGCTCCTGAAGGAGTCCGAAAGGAGTTCGGCTCTTGGAGAAATCCAATTGCTAGAGAAAATTTAAAGAAGTTTGGCTCCTGGAGGAATTCGATTGCTGGAGGAGTCCGAAATCTGATTGCTGGAGGAGTCCAAGAGGAGTTCGGCTCCTGAAGGAATTTGACTACTGAAGAAATTCGGAAGGAGTTCGGCTCCTGAAGGAATTCGACTGCTGGAGAAATTCAGAAGGAGTTTAGCTTCCATAGAAGTCTGACTGAAGGAGGAATTCGGAAGGAGTTCGATTGTTGAGAAAGTTCAGCTGGGTCTCGGACACTGAAGAATTTAATTTGGTTCGATAGTAGGAGGAGTTCGGCCATTGAATGAGTTCAACCGTTAGAGGAGATTGGATTGAAGGAAAATCCTGATTTTTTGGACCAGCTTCGTTCAGATCGGATCGGATCAAGAGATATATTTCAAAAAAAATTTCTTTGATCCTAATCAGATATGAGATATTTAGATCTAATTATTATTATTTTAGAAATTAAAATAAAATTATATAAATTAAATCAGATTTAATTTATCTTGATGTGGGTAATCCTATTACCCGTTGATGATCCTATATGCAGCAGAAGGTTCTGGATCTAGCCATGCAAGTGCCTGACCTCTATCGGTATCCACATGGGCTAGATCTAGAGATCCTTTTCTTCTCTATCACATCTCAAAAAATCAGATCTGGATCTGATCTGAAGGATCTTCAAAACTCCTTTTGAAGATCAGCAGTCATCCTATGCAGCGGTGCAGCCTTCTAGCTTTCACTCGCCTTTCTCTTGTCTAAATTGTACCAACCAAGATCCAAAACCCTTTTGGATGTGGAGAGGAGAGGGAGAAGATGCTTTGGCATGGAGGAGGAGAGGAGAAAAGGCCTTGGGGCATGGAGAATTGTGATTCAATCACTTCTAATTGCTTCTTGAGTTGGGCGTAGGGTCTTATTTATAGACTAACTGTGATTCAACTCCTCTTCTTCCCAACCAATCACAACTCTTTGTGAAATCAGATCTAAATTTAATTGGTGGGAATAGAGTCCCCTAGATTCCTCTTCAGAGGATGCCTAAGACCAGTCAAAGTTGGTTCTTAGGAGAACTCTAATTGAAATCCAAAAAGGAGATAGAGTCCCTATCCAACAGGGACTCCTAGGCGCCTCCAACTTGGGCACACGCCAAGGGTGGCGTGCGCCCTCTTTCCTTGCCAGGTTCTGGCAGGGGACAAGCCCCCACCAGCTCTCCAATAGGTGCGTGACATGTGGACAGAAGTCAAAGTGTCAATGGTCAATATTTGACCAGTCAAAGGTAGACTTTTGACCAAAGTCAAAGAATAAGAAATGGCAGGTGACCAAAAATGGCAGGTAATGTCTTACAAAATAAGACAACCTTTTCTAACTTGGACAACCTTCAGTCAGACCATATGAAGGCCTCTGATTGAGCACAAACTCCTTTGGCTCAGATCAGGACAACTTATTTATGATAGTAAAAGAAGAACGTTAGGTTCAATCGAGTGCTAGCACGATTTTCTTGAACCTAATTGAATCTCATTCAGATCAATTGAACTGGATCAGTTCAATTGATGATCACCAGATTCAAACCCTTGTTTGTGTGATCCAGTTAGGTTCAGTTCTGTATGGTAATGGGATATGTCATGATCTCTATCATCGACATCATCGAAACTCCTTTCGATGGATCAGAACTCTTCTGATTCGAACAGCTAGAATGATCGATCATCTAAATCATTCTAATTGCTCCCAAAATCCACCAGTGACACCTAGCAGTATATGGTGGCAACCCATCAGAGCTGAATGCGAACCTCTTGGTGCAGCTACCTGTGTGATTAAGTTCTTCTATCTTGAGCCCCGATCAGATTAGGGTTAAGGTGAACTCGTCAAACCCTAGTTTCTGTCATATGATGTAATCATTCGATTCGAGTCCGATGTGAAAATCTAAATAGAAACTCTTTCTATTATTTCACTCTGCCATGGCCATGGGCTTCTAGGACTTGATTCTCATGATCATCATAGGGCTGCTCCTCTACCACCGAGGTAGATAGATTCCATCTTGATGCAATCCAGTTCCTACAATGAACATGCTATAGCCAACATACACCTCAGGGTTCCATATGGCTAGGAGACCGAGTAATGGTGTAGTCAAACTATAACACCCTCAAGGTGAACTGCCGATGCACCTCAGGTCAAAGAACCAGACACACTACTGCAGCATCGAGTCAGTCATTGACGAGAAGGTAGACTCCCTAATGACTACTCGAGGTGGTCACGCTCAGTGCCCTCGTTCTCTAACGAGTACCTGTACTCTCGCTCCGGTGTCTCCACACCGTAGACTCAAGACTATCTACTAAAGAGAAGCGATTGTACACCAACCTTCCGGATCAATCACCATCCTCGTGATGATCCTATGGTCGGGAGCATTTTATGAGTTAATAATGATTATTCATGTCTTAAATTTTCAACTCTTGAAAATATGAATTATCATTACCATTAACTCAAAGGATGTATCACAGACACTAAATACACATATGTGATAGAAAATAACCCATTTTATTGATTATAGTCAAAATTATAATTTTGCCCCTAGAAGTGTATTACAAGTGTCAGCCAATTCTGGCTTCTAGGGCACATATATCTAACAATCTCCCACTTGTCCTAAAGCCAATTGGCTACAAGTCTAAGTCCCATCTTCTCAAGGTGGGCTTCGATCTTCTGCTGGCCCAACGGCTTTGTAAGTGGGTCTGCCACATTATCTACGGAGTTGACTCTCTTGACCTCGACATAATCCTTCTCGAGGTAATCGCGGATGAGATGGTATCGCCGCTCAATGTGCTTGGATTTCTGGTGAGACCTCGGCTCCTTAGCAAGGGCTATGGCGCCATTGTTGTCGCAGTATAGAGGAATGGCATCTGATGGCATTACTCCAATTTCTGCAGCAAACTTCTTGTACCAGAATGCTTCCTTCGCAGCCTCTGATGCAGCGATATATTCTGCTTCCATGGTGGAATCTGCTATCATGGTTTGCTTGGAACTCTTTCAGCTGACAGCACCACCATTGCACACAAACAGACTTCCAGATGTCGACTTTCGATCATCTATATCGGACATGAAATCCGAGTCTGTGTATCCCTGGACTTGGAGTTCTCCATTACCAAAGACCAACATCATATCCTTAGTTCTTCTTAAGTACTTAAGGATACATTTCACAGAAGTCCAGTGTTCTTCACCTGGATTTGACTGATATCTGCTTGTGACACTCACAGCATGGGCTATATCAGGTCGTGTACATAGCATGGCATACATGAGGCTCCCTATTGCAGAAGCATAAGGGATCTTGCTCATGCGTTCTATTTCCTCAGGTGTGCTGGGGCACATCTTCTTGGAAAGATGAATACCATGTCTGAAGGGTATTAATCCCCTCTTAGAGTTTTCCATACTAAACCTCTTTAGTACTTTCTCTATGTACATCTTCTGTGAAAGTCCTAGCATCCTATTCGGTCTATCCCTATAGACCTTAATTCCTAGAATAAAGGATGCTTCACCTAGGTCTTTCATGGAGAATTCCTTGGACAACCATATTTTGACTGTTGTTAACATGGGAATATCATTCCCAATAAGGAGGATGTCATCCACGTACAATACGAGGAAGACAACAGCGCTCCCACTGACCCTTTTTGAAAACACATGGTTCCTCTTCATTTTTGATGAAACCAAATATTTTGATCACATCATTGAAATGAGTGTTCCAGCTCCGAGATGCTTGCTTAAGTCCATATATGGACCTTTGCAGCTTGCAAACCTTGTGATCAGTATCACTGGATGTGAAACCTAGCGGCTGTTCCATATAGATATCTTCCTCAAGATATCCATTTAAGAATGCCGTTTTCACGTCCATTTGCCATATTTCATAATCAAAATAGGCTGCAACGGCAAGCAATGTGCGGATGGATTTTAGCATAGCTACTGGAGAAAAGGTATCCTGATAGTCAATGCCTTCGCATTGACTATAACCTTTTGCCACTAGTCTAGCCTTGAATGTCTCCACATTCCCATCTGCACCAATCTTTCTCTTGAAGATCCATTTACACCCAATAGGTACTATACCTTCTGGTGGATCTACCAAGGTCCAGACTTGGTTTGAGTGCATCGAGTCAATTTCTGACTGCATTGCCTCTAGCCATTTCTCGGAGTCGATATCTGATATCGCCTCGTTGTAGGTTTTGGGATCATCACCATGAGCACCATTACCTACGAGGAATATTTTCTCTACTTTCCTCTGAAATAATACCTAAGTATCTTTCAGGGGGATGGAAAACTCTTTCCGATCTACGAGGTGGAGGAGGTAGTGTTCTTATTGGCTCAACCTGATTTGGTTCCAATTGGTCCTTAGCTCGTTGCACTTATGAGACTTTCTCATCAAGCTTAATCTATTTTCCAATGCCGCTATCTTGAATAAACTATTTTTCAAGAAAGATGGCATGTCGACTCACAATCACATTATGGTCTTCTGGAATGTAGAAATAGTATCCTAATGACTCTTTAGGATATCCTATGAATCGAGCTCTGAAGGACCTAAACTCTAACTTGTCCGCTTGTTGTCTTTTGACATGAGCCGGACAACCCCAAATTCTGAGATGACTCAGACTTGGTTTCTTATCGTGCCATATCTCATACGGTGTGGTAGGAACGATTTTAGAAAGAACCCTATTTAGTAGATAAATTGAAGTTAACAATGAATATCTCCAAAGGAAATCAGGGAGGTCTGTGAAGCTCATCATGGATCGAAGCATATCTAATAGGATCCGATTTCTCCGTTCTAAAATTCCGTTGAGTTGAGGTGTTCCTGGTGGAGTCCATTGAGAGACTATGTCATTTTTCTTAAGATAGTCGAGGAATTTTCGGCTAAGATTTTCACCTCCTCGATCTGATCAAAGAACCTTAATGGGTTTTTTAGTTTATTTTTCTACTTCATGTCTGAATTCTTTGAACTTTTCAAAAGCTTCAGACTTGTGTCTCATAAGATACACATACCCATACCTAGACAGATCATCGGTAAAGGTAATGAAGTAGACAAAATTGCCTCTAGCCGGCACATCAAATGGGCCACACACATCAGTATGTACTAGGGCAAGGAGATCTGTGGCCCTCTTCCCCATGTCCAACAAAAGAGAGTTTAGTCATTTTGCCTTGAAGACAAGATTCACAAGTTGGATATGACTCAGAAGTCAATGGACTCAATAGCCCATTTTTCTTCAATTTGTTGATCCTATCTTCTGCTATATGACCTAATCTCAGGTGCCATAGATATCTATCATTTGGACTATCCCTAGGTCATTTGGCATTCACGTTTTGCTCGACAGTTAGAATAGGTACATCAATATGTAGCTGATAAAGACCATTAATAAGGAAACCATTTGCAATTTTATTTCTTTCATAAAGAATGTTACAATGGTCCTTAAAGAAGGTAATCACATAGCCTTCTTAGTGCTAAGCATGAAACAGAAATCAAATTCCTGCTAGCTGCAGGCACATAATAACAGTCTTTTAAAACTAAGTCTAAACCAGATGGTAATCGAAGAGGGTATGTTCTCATGGCTACTGCAGCAACTCTTGCTCCATTACCGATGCGTAGGATCATGTCTCCATCCCTCAACCTCCTGCTATCCTCAAGATCCTGCATGGAAGTGCACAGATGAGCACTAGAACCAAGAGTCAAGCACATCCAACTGGATGCAGAAGAAATCGTAAGGTTAGACTCAATAACGAGCATACCTCCAGAAGGACCTTCCTTCTTGTTCTTCAGGGTGGCCAGGTAAGTAGGACAGTTTCGCTTCCAATGGCCGTCGCTGTTGCAATGGAAATACTTTCCTTTGCCATCGATCTTTTTCTTTGGCTCTACCTTCTTCTTCTTGGTTCCTTCCATCTTTTGTTTTTTCGCAGACTTCTTTTTTTTTCCATAAGACTTTTTTTTGAAAGAAGTTCATTCCATAGCAAGAACTGAGCCTTTAGAACCTTTCATAGAAAGCTCAGCGGTGACCAGCATATTCATTAATTCGATCAAGAAATTTTGAAGTTTATGCATGTGGTAATTCATGATGAATTATCCATATGCATAGTCAAGGATTGCAGAATAATATTGTTCGGCAAGTCCAAGTCTAACTTCACACTGAGCTTCTCAAGCTCTTTCATGTTCTTGATCATCATCAGACAGTGATCTTGGACTGACTGTCCATCACACATCTTAGCCTTAAAAAGTCATTTCGTGACTTGATACTTGGCTGTGCGACTCTGTTCACCAAACATCTCCTGCAGGTGAGCCAACATTTGGCGAGCAGTCTCGATATCCTCATATTGGCACTGGAGCTCATCAGACATCGAGCCCAACATGTAATATCTGGCCTTATTATCTTCATCTATCCATTTTTCTAGAGATGCTCTTTGTTCAGTGGATGGATGGGCTGGTAAGGTGGGAGGGTCCTGGTCCAATACATGGGTTAACTTCTCAAAACCCAAAACTATTTTGTAGTTCCTGAGCCAATCTTTATAATTGAGTTCGGTCAGTCTATGTGTGTCCAGGATACGTGCTAATGGGTTGGACGCAGACATTTTTTGTAGAGAGTCAAAGATTCTAGTTAGATACTGTAATTATGACTTGACCAATTTATTTAAAAATTTTATTTTTAAATAAATTAGCTTCCACTATTTTCTTGGATCCCTACACTCCCTCTGTAGAGATGCAAAAATCTTCATGATTAATGATTTCTAGTGGGTGGTGCGGTCTCACCAACTGACTCATCACCTCACCTAATAGTTATTGGTGATGGGTTAGCCAATGAGTGAACAACTCTTGTTCAATGATTCTCTAATCATGGTGCACCCAAACTTGGTCTCTAATTCATGAATCTCACCATATCCAAAATATTGATCCACTCCTTAGTTAAGTCAGACCCACCATTTGCATAGACTGAGTTCCTAATTGAGTCTCTCACCATATCCAAAATATTGAGCCCAACTCATCCTCCAGCCCATAGCATCCAATGCCTAATAGACATGGTTGCATCTTTCCGGTGCAACTGAGCCACTATATCCAGCCGAGAACAATCAACCCCAGGAAGGGCCCGCACATCTACAATGGTGGAAGACCTCAGACTTAATCTTTTCTTAGGGAGAATTGATTCAGATCTCATTAAACTAGACTTATCATAGTCATAACAATTATGACTAACCTAGTGGCATGGGTTAGCTCGGATTATTGACCACCTCAGATCAGAACTGTGTCAATAGATATGGCCAGGTAAGTGAGATCGGTGGAAGAAATATGCCATTAACTCGTACAAGAACGCATTCAGGTCGAGTAGCTTCCAATTAAAAATCAGTCGGTCGTATGTACCAAACTTACCTTAGACACCAAATTATTGAGTCAGAACCAATTGGGTTAGCCTACAATCCAGACTCTAACCTCTGAGCCTAATTAGGTCTTGCTTGATCGTGACTCGATCTTGACCCAGACTTAATCCTATTAGGCTGGTCAATTTAAGCATTGTTGATCTCATCTAACCAACTCTTGATTTGGTTTGATCAATCGCTTAGACCTAATTGAGCTACCCAAACCCAAACCCAGTATTATGAATATGTCTTAGATCTAAAATTCTCAATTTTAGATCTAATTAATATTTCATAATCTTAATTTTTAATTAAGTAGGGTTCATAAATAAAATATGCACAATAAATCCTAGGGTTTCAGGATCTAAGGTTTTGCAGAAAGTAAGTTTTGGATTTCTGATTAAGGACGAACGTGCAGCACCCCTACACATCATAAGAACACCCCATCGAATGGAAAAGAGAGGGCCTTTAAATCTTTCTTCGTTCTTATGACCGGACGGCCAAGAGGAACGTCTTAATCAGGAACATGCAATACTATAAAATAGTTTTAGATCTATATCATATATCTCATATACAAATTAGATCTAATCATGGCATATTTTGCATACATCTCATGTATCGAATCATGCATATTTTTAGATCTAAATTATCTCATAATAATCTAAAAAATTAGATTTAAATTGATCTAATCAAAATAAATTCTAATCTAGATAATTATGTAGAACTTATTCTACAACTAGTCTAGACATGCATCTATCATATCTCATATGATATTTAAAATTAAATAATTTTTATTTATTATTTTTTAAATATTATTATAATCATTATAATATCAAAAAATAGTAAATAAATAGATCTAAAATATGATTTAATTAGATTAAATTAAAAATATGTAAGACTATTCTATAGAACTATTCTATTTTAGAACTAGTCATGCATATTTTCTAATCTTAGATCCAAATCATTTAATTTTAATTTTTTTTGATTTTAGATCTGATCACATCTCATGTGATATCTAAAATTATTTATTTTTTAATTAAAATAAATTTAAAATTAGATCTAAATACTTTTAGAACCTTGGCTCTGATATCAGTTGAAGAAAAATCCTGATTTTTCGGAACTAGGTTCGTTCAGATCTGATCAGATCAAGAGATATATTTCAAAAAAAAAAAATTTTGATCCTAATTAGATTTGAGATATTTTAGATCTAATTATTATTATTTTAAAAATTAAAATAAAATTAGATAAATTAAATCAAATTTAATTTATCTTGACGTGGGTAATCCTATTATCCGTTGATGATCCTGTATGCAGCGGAAGGTTCTGGATCTAGCCACGTAAGTGCTTGGCCTCTATCGGTATCCACTCAGGCTGGATCTGAAGATCCTCTTCTTTTCTATCATGTCGCCAAAAATCAGATCTGGATCTGATCTGGAGGATCTTCAAAACTCCTTTTGAAGATCAGCAGTCGTCCTTTGCAGCAGTGCAGCCTTCTAGCTTTCACTCGCCTTTCTCTTATCTAGATTGTACCAACCAAGGTCCAAAAACCTTTTGGACGTGGAGAGGAGAGGGAGAAGATGCTTTGGCGTGCAGGAGGAGAGGAGAAAAGGTCTTGGGGCATGGAGAATTGTGATTCAATCACTTCTAATTGCTTCTTGAGTTGGGCGCAGGGTCTTATTTATAGACTAACTGTAATCCAACTCCTCTTCTTCCCAACCAATCACAACTCTTTGTGAAATCAGATCTAAATCTGATTGGTGAGAATAGAGTCCCCTGGATTCCTCCTTAGAGGGTGCCTAAGATCAGTCAAAGTTGGTTCTTAGGAGAACTCTAATTGGAATCCAAAAAGGAGATGGAGTCCCTGTCCAATAGGGACTCCTAGGCGCCTCCAACTTGGGCACACACCAAGGATGGCGTGCGCCCTCTTTCTTGCTAGGTTTTGGCAGAAGACAAGCCCCCACCAGCTCTCCAATAGGTGCATGACATGTGGACAAAAGTCAAAGTGTCAATGGTCAACATTTGACCAGTCAAAGGTAGACTTTTGACCAAAGTCAAAGAACAAGAAATGGCAGGTGACCAAAAATGGCAGGTAATGTCTTACAAAATAAGACAACCTTTTCTGACTTGGACAACCTCCAGTCAGACCATATGAAGGCCTCTGATTGAGCACAAACTCCTTTGGCTCAGACAGGACAACTTATTTATGATAGCAAAAGAAGAACGTTAGGTTCAATCGAGTGCTAGCACGATTTTCTTGAACCTAATTGAATCTCATTCAGATCAATTGAACTGGATCAGTTCAATTGATGATCACCAGATTCAAACCCTTGTTTGTGTGACCCAGTTAGGTTCAGTTCTGTATGGTAATGGGATATGTCATGATCTCTATCATCGACATCATCGAAACTCCTTTCGATGGATCAGAACTCTTCTGATTCGAACAGCTAGAATGATCGATCATCTAAATCATTCTAATTGCTCCCAAAATCCACCAGTGACACCTAGCAGTATATGGTGGCAACCCATCAGAGCTGAATGCGAACCTCTTGGTGCAGCTACCTTGTGTGATTAAGTTCTTCTATCTTGAGCCCCGATCAGATTAGGGTTAAGGTAAACTCGTCAAACCCTAGTTTCTGTCATATGATGTAATCATTCGATTCGAGTCCGATGTGAAAATCTAAATAGAAACTCTTTCTATTATTTCACTCTGCCATGGCCATGGGCTTTGGACTTGATTCTCATGATCATCATAGGGCTGCTCCTCTACCACCGAGGTAGATAGATTCCATCTTGATGCCATCCAGTTCCTACAATGAACATGCTATAGCCAACATACACCTCAGGGTTCCATATGGCTAGGAGATCGAGTAATGGTGTAGTCAAACTATAACACCCTCAAGGTGAACTGTCGATGCACCTCAGGTCAAAGAACCAGACACACTACTGCAGCATCGAGTCAGTCATTGATGAGAAGGTAGACTTCCTAATGACTACTCGAGGTGGTCACGCTCAGTGCCCTCGTTCTCTAACGAGTATCTGTACTCTCGCTCTGGTGTCTCCACACCGTAGACTCAAGACTCATCTACTAAAGAGAAGCGATTGTACACCAACCTTTCAGATCAATCACCATCCTCGTGATGATCCTATGGTCGAGAGCATTTTATGAGTTAACAATGATTATTCATGTCTTAAATTTTCAACTCTTGAAAATATGAATTATCATTACCATTAACTCAAAGGATGTATCACAGACACTAAATACACATATGTGATATAAAATAATCCATTTTATTTATTATAGTCATAATTATAATTTTGCTCCTAGAAGTGTATTACAAGTGTCAGCCAATTCTGGCTTCTAGGGCACATATATCTAACACGGATGGAGTTCGACTGCTGGAGAGAGAATTTTTTATCGAAGTTCTTCCGTGATTACCAGCTGCATTAGACTAAGCACCAGACTGAATTTCGGTAGGAGTAGGGTTTATCCCCAATAATATATATATATCATTGACCGTCCGTTGCTAACACTGTTGTCTAAGATGACAAGTCATATGTCCTATAGCCAGGCTATGCCTTTATTTTGGTGATGGGTAGGCATGAGCCTTCTATTTTGCCACGAAGAAGGTAGGAAAAAAAAGGAAAGATGAAAAGAAAAAAAAATGGCAAAAAAATGAAAGACAGGAAGCGAGAATAATTGAGTCATGTTTCTATTTATTCTCCTCTTCTCTCTTAAATCTCTCTTGCCCAAATTTCTCTCTCTAATTTTTTTTTACATAATTTCTCTTTCTACTAAGTTTTTTTGGATCTTAAAGAAAGATATTCTCTCAATGACTTTGATCGATCTTGATAAAGAGGGATTTTGATCCATAATTATCAAATAGCATGCAAGCCACCATCTTGACCCTTGCTGAACTCTAAAATTTAGTCACCCCCAGTTTCTATTTAACTATCTGCATCCCCAGATAAAATTATGTTGAATAGATTGAGTGTGATTTCAATATCTCACTAGTAGAGTTTCTATATTGGCACTTTGATTATTCTGAGTTCATTTTTTAGCCCAGCCATAAGGTGTAAGTATGGTTGTAGTTCATGATTGATGAGATAAGCTTGAAGTATTAAAAAAGATTGAATTCATTATTAGATTTGATTTGCATATATGATGCTTTTATATTGTTGCATACCTGGATCTGATTTTAAAATCAATGCACTTCCATATACTTATTTTTAGCATATAATTATTATTTATTTTATTATTTAATTTATATAATTAAATTATTCATTGTTTACTGGATAAATAATTATTTCTTCTTTCCTTATAGATTCAAAGAATTAATCTAAATACGGGTATTGCTGTAGGAGTGTGACTAGTAGTGGCTCGATAATATCGACATAATTTAGACTTAGTATTATTATAATCTTTTATATATTTATTATTGATGTAGAATTTGGTTGACGTCAGATCAAGCTAGAATCGAGAAAGACGAGGTCGCCGTCAGTGACCTGCAATATAAAGTTTCATTCGGAGTCGGTGGTGGTGGCTCCGGTAGAATCCTCCGACGGTCAAGTTAGCTCTTCTGATCAATAGAAATGAAGTGCTCGAAAAAGAGTTCGGTAGAATCTCGAGAAGGAGAAGAGAGCTTAGAAAAAATATATCTGGAGGATTCTTTTTTATAGACGGAGCTTGTTGTAACAGTCATAATCGTCTTGATAAATGTCAATCGTAATCGTCCTGATAAATGACAATCGTAACTATCTTGATAAATGCCAATCGTAATCGTCTTGATAAATGATAATCATAACTGTCCTGATAAATGATAATCATAATCGTTCGTAGTGGGATCACCTGTAGGAATCCAACTGCTAGAGGAGTTTGGAAGAAGTTCGACTTCTAAAGAAATCTAACTGCTGGAGGAGTTCGGAAGGAGTTTGGCTCCTGAAGAAATCTGACTGCTAGAGAAAATCGAAAGGAGTTTCGCTCCTGAAGGAATTCGATTACTGGAGGAGTCCGAAATTTGATTGCTGGAGAAGTTCGAAAGAAGTTTGGCTCCTAGAGAAATCTGACTACTGGAGTTCGGCTCTTGGAGGAATTCGACTGCTGGAGAAATTTGGAAGAAGTTTGGCTCCCGTAGAAGTCCGACTGAAGGAGGAATCTGAAAGAAGTTTGACTGCTAAAAAAGTTTAGCTGGAGCTCGAACGCTGAAGAGTTTGATTGGATTCAGCAGCAGGAGTTTGGCCATTGAATGAGTTCGACCGCTAGAGGAGATTAGGTGGGGTTCGATCGCTGGAGAGAGAATTTTCGATCGAAGTTCTTCTGTGATTATCAGCTACATTAGGCTAAGCACCAGACTGGACTTCGACGAGAATGAGGTTTATCCCCAATAATAGTCCTCCTACTCTTGAGTTTAAAATTCAAAGGAAAGAAGTACAAAAAGAACGATAGTCGAAGTCCTCTTCAGGGCTTTGCACCAGTTCAGGTTGAAGTTTGGAAGAGATCTTATCTCTAATTATTGTCAAGCACAATGGAGCCATCGTCGGGGCCTTTTCTCTCATTCCATCTAAGATGAATGAGGCCTTCCGCTTTGCTCACGTTAGGATGAGGTTCTCCTCTTGTTCCTAATGGGCTGTGGGGGCATATAAGAGCCATTATCAGAGCCTCTCTCTCCTCTTATCTAAAATGAATGAGGCCTTCGACTTTGCTCACGTTAGGATGAGGTTCTCTTTCTATTCCTAATGGACTGTGGGGGCACATAAGAGCCGTTGTCAGGACCTCTCCCCGCATCTTATCTAAAATGAACGAGGCCTTCGACTTTGCTCATGTTAGGATGAGGTTCTCCTCCTGTTTCTAACGGGCTACGGGGGCATATAAGGGTTGTTGTCATGACTTCTTCCTCCATCTCATCTAAAATAAATGAGATCTTCGACTTTGCTCACGTTAGGATGAGGTTCTTCTCCTATTCCTAATGGGCTATGAGGGCACATAAGGACCGTTGTCAGGGTCTCTCCTTCTATCTCATCTAAAATGAATGAGATCTTCGACTTTGCTCACATTAGGATGAGATCCTCCTCCTATTTCTAACATGGCCACTTTCAGTTGTTTCTTTTCTATCATCACATAGTTCTTATACCAAGAAACAATAATGCTAAAATGAAGGAGTTTTATTGAAGGAAGATTACTGGTAGTACATCCTTAGGTTTTCTAAGTTTTAAGGTTGTAAAAGTGTTATTCCTTCAAGCTCTTTCAGACGATAAATTTTAGGCCAGATGACCTCTAGCACTTCATACGGGCCTTTCCAATTTGGGGCAAGCTTCTCCTGACTCTAAGGATGAGAGACGGTGACTCATCGAAGTACTAAGTCTTCCACTCTGAATGTTTTACTTCTGACTTTGGAGTTATAGTATCGGATCATCTTTCGTTTGTAGGCTGCCATCCAAATCTGTGCTTTCTCTCTTTTTTCTTTCAGTAGGTCGAGGTTGACTCTGAGGTCCTGTGGGTTATGCTGCTCGTTGAAGGCCACGACCCATGCTGATGGGAGCTTAAGTTCAATTGAGATGACTGCCTCCATTCCAAAGGCCAAGACGAATGATGTTTCCCCAGTCAGCAGCCTTTGAGTATTTCGATATGCTCAAAGAATGTGGTAGAGTTCGTCCACCCAGGCCTCCTTTACTCTGTCGAGCCTTATTTTGATGCCTTGCAGTAGAGTCTAGTTAGTCACTTCAGCTTTCCCATTTGTCTGTGGGTGAGCTACTGATGTGAAGTGGTGGAAGATGTTTAGATTTTTGTAAAACTCGACGAATCTCGTCCCAGCAAACTATCGCCCGTTATCGATTATGAGGATTTAGGATAGACCGAATCTGCCTATTGACTTTCGAACGAAGTCCTGTATCTTGGTCTCAATAATTTTGGCTAATGATTCAGCTTCGACTCATTTGGTGAAGTAGTCGATCGCGATCAGAAGAAACTTTCGTTGCCCGAATGCCATCAAAAAAGGGCCAAGTACGTCCATTCTCCACTACGCAAATGGTCAGGATGCACTTAGTGGAGTAAGCTCGGAGGTCGACTATCTTTGTATGTTTACATTCTTCTAACAGCGATCATATTTCTTAACATACTCCATAGAATTATGGTATAAGATTGGCCAATAGTATCCTTGCCGAAGTAGTTTTTGCGATAGGGATCTGGCTCCTATATGACTTTCATAGATTTTTTCGTGCACTTTTCATAATGCAAAGTCGGCCTCTGAAGATCGGAGACATCTCAGCAGTGATAGCGAGTACAACCTCTTATACAATCTGCCCTCGTACAAAACATATCGAAAGGCTTGATTCCTGAGTTTTCAAGCTTCTTTTGGATCTCGAGGAAGAACTCCCTCCCTGAGGTAGGCAACCAATGGGTCGATCCAGCTCGGCTCGAGTTCTACCTGCAAAATGACCTATGATTCCTCTGGGCTTGGGTACTTTAGAATCTCAATAAATACTTCTTTGGGTAGTTTTGCTGGAGCTGAAGTGGCCAACTTAGAGAGGAGGTCGGCTCTTATATTTTCTACCCTCGGAACCTGTCGAATGTCGAAACAGCTGAAGGCCGAAGTCAAGTCCTTTACTTTCTCAATGTATTTCATCATACTTTCATCCTGTGCTTCGTAGCTGCCACTAACTTGGTCGACCACTAATTGAGAATCACTGTAGACTTGAAGTCAATCTACTTTTAATTCTCTTGCTATTTTTAATCTGATAATCAGCGCTTTATACTCGACGCCATTATTAATTATAGGAAATTCAAAGCACAGCGCATACTCAGTGATGACTCTCTCGAAACTGACTAAGACCAATCCCGCATCCGCTCTAGTAGAGTTGGACAAACCATCCACGTATAAAGCCCAAAAACTTTTGGAAAGGTCAGCTGTCTCTTTGGGGGGGCTCGGTTGCGACAGGAGAGCGTTGGTCTCGTTCTATTCAAGCTCGGCATCATTGGGAATGGTACACTCCACTACAAAATCTATTAATATCTAGACTTTGATCGATGGTCGGGGTCAATAATTGATATTGAATTTCGTGAGCTCGATTGCCTATTTTACGATTCTCCCGAAACCATCCATTCGTTGAAGAACTGCCTTTATTGGTTGATCCATGAGGACCATTATGGTGTGCCCCTAAAAGTAAGGTCGGAGCCTCCTGGCAGCGATTAGAAGAAAGTAAGCCAGTTTTTCTAGCTTAGAGTACCTAGTCTCTGCATCCTTTAGGATCCGACTTATGTAGTAGATCGGCCATTGTATCTTCGCTTCCTCCTTGACTAGGACTGTTGTCAAGGCCATCGGAGAGACCGCTAGGTACAAAAATAATTCTTCTTCAAGTTTGGGCTTTGCCAGCAGTGGGGATGAGCCAAGGTAGTTTTTGAGCTCCTCAAATGTTCTTTGGCATTCTGTCGTCCAACAAAAATTCTTTGGTTGCTTAAGAACTTGGAAGGAGGGCATGCATCACTCGACCGATCTCGAGATGAAGCAATTTAGGGATGCCACTTTTTCAGTCAAGCACTGAATTTCTTTGATTGTCTTTGGAGCGGTCATCTCTTAAATGGCTCGAATTTTCTCGAGATTTATTTCAATCCCATGTCTCGATACTATAAATCCTAGAAACTTTCTAAAGGTCACACCAAAGATGCACTTGATCGGATTCAGCTTCATCTTGTACTTTCTGAGTGCACTGAAGGTCTCTTTGAGATCGATGAGATGGTTTATAGAAGCTCGACTTTTGATGAGCATGTCATCCACGTACACCTCCATGTTGAAGCTGATATGCTCCTTGAAGATCTTGTTGATCAGATGCTGGTACGTTACTCCTACGTTCTTGAGTCCAAAGGGCATAACCCTATAACAATAAAGATCATGGTCAGTTACAAAAGCAGTTTTCTCTTCATCCTCCAGTATCATCCGTATCTGATTATAACCGAAGAAGGCATCCATGAAGGTGAGGAGCTCGTGGCCCGAGGTTGCATCCACCAGTTGATCAATCCTGGGTAGAGGATAGCTATCTTTTGGACAGGTCTTGTTTAGCTTCTTAAAGTCGATGCACATCCTCTACTTATTGTTGGCTTTCTTGATCAGAACCATATTTGAAACCCAAGTTGGATAGCTGACTTCTCGGATAAATCCGATGTTGAGAAGCTTGTCGACTTTTTTTACTATTATCTTTTGTCTTTCTGGTGCATAGCCTCAAACTCTTTCTTTCACTGGTCGATATTTGGGGTTAATAGTCCGCCGATGTTTCATAACCTCGATGTCAATCCTAGGCATATCTGTTAGAACCCAGGCGAAGACATTGGCATTCCTCCATAAAAAGATGATGAGCTGCTCCTGAACTTCATCTTTCAGATTGAAGCTAATTTGCATCGTATGCTCCTCATTTCCGTCATTCAGGGGGATGGTCACAAGATCTTCTAAGAGCTCATCCCATTCTTCGGCAAAGTCACCACGAACATCTAGTTCGTCAATAGGACAAGGGTCGGACTGTGCTTTCTTTCGCAGGGCAATGAGTAGCAGTGCCTTACCAGAGCTTGATCTCTCCTGACCTCTCCAATCTGCAACTTGTTGGAAACTTCATCTTCAAATAATAAGTGGACACCACCATCCGAAGTGCATTTAGATCAGATCAGTCGAGAATAGCATTATAGACGGATGGAGTCCTTACAACTAAAAAGTCGACCGAGCTTATGCCCTCAACTGGTATGGCATCGCTAGTGAAGTCTATCAATGGGGAGTTCATAGGCCCCAAGTGGTTATTGAGTAAGAATATTTTCGAGAAAGCACCATAAAATAATACGTCGATCGAGCTTCCATTATCTACCAAAATACAACGTACATTATAGTCGATAATGTTTAAAGAGACTACAACCGCGTCATTATGCAGAAACTGGACCCCCAGAGCATCTATCTCTATGAAGGTTATGGGTTCTCCAGTTCTCCGTCTCTTCACTGATCCCTCGGATCCGTTGGCCTCTCCTTGCCGAAGTCCCTCCGAGATCGTGTTGATGATGTCGAGAGGCAGTCGATCTTCTTGTTGATCCTTCCCCCTTGATGGCTCAGGCTGCGGCAATGTCCTCGGCCGATCTTCTAGCCCTTCAGGTTGTTGCCGCATAAATCGGCCTAGTCTGCCTCGCTTGATGAGCTCCTCGAACTTATCCTGGAGTTGGATACACTCCTCAGTGTCGTGATCGTGATCACGATGATAAAGGCAGAACTTATTAGGATTGCGCTTGCTGGGGTGAGAGCACATCCTTTCCGATCTCGATAGTTGCTTCCTGATTTTCATCAGCACTTGAGTTTTTGGAGCATTGAGAGGGGCGTAGTTGTGAAATCTTTGTTGGGGAGAACCTGACCGTGCCCTTCTATTCGGACTTTCATGCCTCCAAGCCCGGGAAGAAGTTCGGACTCACTTGCGCTCAGAGGGAGTTCGAAAGTATGGTCGAGCTTCACTCAGCTTTTCTTCCTCAATGGGCCCACCCGGCTCACCGATTCACTGCTTACCAAAGACTTCATCGTCCTTGGCCTTGAAGGCCTCTTCAGCTCGGGCGTAACCTTCAGCCCGAGCTAGCATATCGACGAAGTCCTTAGGATACTTTTTTTTCAAGGAGAATAGTAAATCATTTTTCTGAAGGCCATCCTTGAGTGCGGCCATGGCGATGGATTGGTCCAGATTCTGGACCTCTAATGCAGCTGCATTAAACTGGGTGATATAAGCCCAAATGGATTCTTCCTCATTCTGCTTGATGGTCATCAGAAAATTCGAACCTCGATGCGGATGTCGGCTGCTGACGAAGTAAGCCATGAACTGATGACTCATCTGATCAAAAGAAAAGATGGTACCTGACTTAAGTATCGAGTATCAGTTCCTGACAGCTTTCTTGAGGGTGGATGAAAAAGCCCGACATATAATAGCATCTAGCATGCCGTGGAGCAATATTATTATACGAAAGGCCTTTAGGTGGTCGATCGGATCGGTGGTTTCATCGTAACTCTCAAATTATGGAAGCTTGAAGTTCTGTGGGATGGATTCTTGCATAATTTCGTAAGAAAAAGGAAGATCAGTGCAAATATTATTACTGTGTGGGGGGAAGTATGATGGAGCTCTTCGATCCATCGGTTCATTTTCTAGAGTCTTTGATTGAGGAGATCTTCACGATCATTGATCTTCAAAGTTTTTTGATGGGATGGGGGCAAAGCTTCCTCCGAGGTCGAATCATGATTGGAGCTATGGCTCTCCACCCTCTATTTTCTCTTTTCGAAGGTCATCGATCGGCTAACCCAAATCGACCATTCTCCGATCGGATCATGAGGCTCCAAAAAAGTCTGCTCCAATCGAATTTGCATCGAAGCCTGTCGATGTATGGCCTGCACCACCTCCGTGAGACCACAGAATTGTTGGACCAGCAAGTTGAACTGCTTCGCATCCACCATGGTTGCAGGTGGAGCTTGAGTTACCGGAGCTGGAGTGAGAACGGGTGTATCTGGATGAGATCTGGCTGTGAAGGCCGTTAATCGTCGGGTCAAAACTTTTCTGGAAGGCATTTTTTCTGAGAAGAACTCTAAATCATTGCTGAGCACTCCTTTAAGATCAAGGGAACCTCAAGAACAGAGGGGCCCTTCTTCTAGCGCCAATTCTGTTGGTGTAGAATTTGGTTGACGTCGGATCAAACTGAAGTCGAGGAAGACGAAATCACCATCGATGATCTGCGAAATAAAATTTCATCCGGAGTCGGTGGTGGTGGCTCCGGTAGGATCCTTCGACGGTCAAGTTAGCTCTTCTAGCCAACAAAAATGGAGTGCTCGAAAAAGAGTTCAGTAGAATTTCAAGAAGGAGAAGAGAGCTTAGAGAAAATATATCTGGAGGATCCCTTTTTATAGACAGAGCTTGTTGTTATAGTCATAACTGTCCTAATAAATGCCAATCATAATCATCCTAATAAATGACAATTATAATTATCCTGATAAATGCCAATCATAATCATCCTGATAAATGACAATCATAACTGTTTTGATAAATGATAATCGTAACCATTTAATAGTGGGATCGCCTGTGGGAATCCGATTGCTAGAGGAGTCTGGAAGAAGTTTGGCTCCTGAAGAAATCCGACTAGTGGAGGAGTTCGGCTCCTGAAGAAATTCGACTGCTGGAGAAAATCGGAAGGAGTTTGGCTCCTGGAGGAATCCAACTATTGAAGAAATTCGGAAGGAGTTCGGCTCCTGAAGGAATCCGACTGCTGAAAAAATTCGGAAGGAGTTCGGCTCCCATAGAAGCCCAATTGAAGGAGAAATCCGAAAGAAGTTCGACCGTTGGAAAAGTTCAGCTGAGGCTCGGACGCTGAGGAGTTCGATTGGGTTCAGCAGCAGGAGGAGTTCGGCCATTGAATGAGTTTGGCCGCTAGAGGAGATCAGGTGGGGTTCGGCCGCTGGGAAGAGAATTTTTGATCGAAGCTCTTTCGTGATTATCAGCTGCATTGGGCTAAGCACCAGGCTGGATTTCGGCGGAAGTGAGATTTATCCCCAATATTTACTATTTGAGGTTTAATTATAGTAAGATTCTTGAACTCTATTTGTCAGAATATGAATTAATTATTGAATTTGGGATTTTTAGTTAATTAAAATTCTTTCAACCGTATTGTTATATAATGATGAAATGCCTTATATACTTGTGAGGATAATTTCCTATGAGTATACGGTAGTTGATGCGACCTTAGCTCGCAATCTTAGATCGAGGGCGTGATAATATATTGTTAACCATTTCCAACCATCAATTTTGGAGATCAATTGGTTAGTTAACATAGTACCAAAGTTCAAGTTTATTAGAGATTATAAGTTATAAATTTTGGGGATTACTTGGTTAGTTAACATGATATCAAAGCATGCGTGTATTAGAGGTTATAAGTTTGAATCCCTTTACTTCACTTATTTTTTCCATTATTACTTGTTATCTGTTATCTCAGACTCCATATGAAGAGGCTTGTTAAGCCTAGTCTCCATCATCCATCCAGTCTCTCTCAGCTTAAATGGATCAGTTGGTTGGTTAATAAATAGTTTAGTTACATGTCATTATCTCCCGTCTTTCATGCTATTGTATTAACAAGCAAACTTATCTGGAAAGAGCATTTACTTGCAGTGCCTCTCAAATACCCAAATGTGAAGAGGTCTGAATACAACGGGAATGTAGAAATGATAGAAGTTTGAATATAAAAAAAATAATCGCTTGCACTTCGGATTGAAAATGGCCTCGAGCTAATCGAGGCATATCGGGCCGAGCCAAAAGAATTTAGATTGAGCTTGGCCTTAAATATAAAGTTCATTTGTTTTTTGGGCTGGGTTCAAATAAGTTATTGGTCCGACTTCGGCCCAGCCTAAGATCAAGCCCACACAAGGCCCAAAACTTGTCCAAAAGTCAATCCCGAACCCATTTATTTTTGTATAGAGATAATGATGAGAAAGTAAACAATAAATTAAAATAAATTTAGCTTAAAATATTATTTATTTTTAAGATAAATTATAGAAATATTTTTTCAACTTGAATCCAATTTTACTTACATGCCTCGATTTTAAAAAGTACTAAACTGATCCTTCAAATTTTTGAAATATTTTAAAATAATCTTGTTATTCATTTACCAATAAATGGTGTTAGCGTGTCATTTTAATGAACAAAAATATCACTTGTTTATATAGAAGGGGTCACCAATGAGAAAAGAGTGAAGGAACCATGGAGGGGAAGGGCAAAGTCATGAAGGTTGGCATGAAAGAAGGGTGGTATCGAAGACCTCACGGATGAGATTAGAGGAGGAGAAGGGGTGAGGAGGAAAAAGAGAAAGGGGGAAAGAAGGGCATCGGTGAGGAAGGGGAGGAGGTGAAGGCAGTTGCCGGGGACAAAAAAAGGCTCAAAGGTAAGCTTGTAGGAAGAGGAAAAATGGATGAAAAGGAAGGAAAAGAGAAAGAATAAGGGATAGCATGAGGAAGGGACGGAGTTGAAGGGAGCCACCAAAGAGCGAGAAAAGAGTAAAGGGAGCCATCGAGGAGTGGGAGGGCTCATAAATAGGCTTAGAGAAGAAAGATAAGGAGAAGATATAGGTGAGCAAGAAGGAAAGGAGTAGTTACTAACAAGGAAGGGATGGAGGTAGAGGGAGCCATCTTAAGGGGAAAGACTTATGGACGGGCTTGAAAGAGGAGTTGAAGGAGGATAAGTGCATGGGTGAGAAAAAAAAAGAAGAAAGGATGAGAAATGGGCAGAAGTAAAGAGAGCCATCATAGAGAAGGAGGCCTCATCGATAGATTTAGAGGAGGAGGAGGATGAGGATGAGGAAGAAAAGTGGATGAGGAGGAAGGAAAAGAGGGAGAAGACGAGATCATTGGAGGGAATAGGTGGAAGTGGAGGGAGCCACCATGGAGGAGAAGAACGTATAAGCAAACTTGGAGGAAGAGGACGACTAGGAGGAGGTGAGGAGGAAGGGGAAGAGGGAGAAGAAAAAAAGTTGATGATGGAGGAGGGGAGCAATTGAAGAGGAGGGAGGTGGGAGGAGTTTCATCATTTTATATAATAATGGTATCATATGACGGTTATATGACATCATTTTTTTAATAAAAATAAATGATAGAACTACTTTGGAACATCCCGAAAGCTTGAAGAGCTAATTTGATATTTTTTAAAGTTTAGAAAGTATAAGTGAAATTAGATTAAAGTTGAAAGGGTATTCCTATAATTTATCTTATTTTTTAATCATATATCATTTACTTGTGTAATAAGAAAGAGCTTAGTGTTTGACCAGCAGCAATAGTGTGAAATATTAAACTTTAATGGGTTTGGCCCAGATCTATTTTTAGCCCAAATGGATAATTTGGATTTGTACAAATTGAATTGGGTCATGCTCTGATTTGGGTCTAGATTATGCAAAAATTTTCAAACTTAGATCCGGCCTAAAGGTTGAAAAAAATTTCTAGCCAAGTTTACGTAGTGGCATGGCTCAACCTAGTCCCACCCACTTCCAACCCTACTTTCACTCTCCCCCGAATGCTCAAATGTGAAGAGGTTAAAATAAAGTAGGGGTGAATTCAAAATTGGCAGGAGGAAGAGTCGTCCAACCGCGTGGAACTACCAAGTGGGTTAGAGCGAGACGTTTTGCACTTTTTATATCCAAGAAAAGAAAACTTTCTGCCGAGCATGCCCCAATCGCAGTACCTCACAAGTAGAGAAGCACCACAATTGTTTTACCAAGATGACACGATTCAGCCTAAATGTGACCTGGTTCATGTAAAACATGCATTAAAATACATGAGGTAGATAAGCTGTCAAAAGAGTCCAAGGCGTCCATCCGTTAATGAACACGTAACCGAGTTTGAAACTGTTTGGCCAGCCGCCCAGCCGCCCAGCCGACCTCCCCCGCCCTGAATTAACGCTTTCACCAGAATTTTACGCCCAGATGACACCGACAACGAGGCAAGATGAGCAGACGGTACCGAGACACATGATGTGATGCGATATGATATAATTTGTTCTTAAAAAATATAATTTATATTATACGTACCATTTCAACGGTAAGTAAATCGAGACCAGATAAATTGGACGGCAATTGCAAACAAACTGATCATGTATATGGCTCATTTAGAAAGGAGACAAAATAATTGGTGTATGGTGTAAGATATAATTTGTCCGCTAAAATAATCTCAAAAGCAAGTCAAAGTTAGACTTGTGCAGCCTGTGCTGGCGTGGCACCGACGGAAACACACGTGCGCTCGCTGGCGAAATCTGCTCGCATGCGTTTGCTGGTTTACCGCTTCCCTCCGGCATGGACCCTACCTTCGCTATCACGCCACGTGGCGTGGATAACCACGTACGTCGACACTAACTTTCCCGTTTGACCTTTACCGGAAAAGACAAAAAAGATTTCCCGTTTGACGGCTGGCTTTCCCGTTGCCGCGCAGCCTCCCTTGTAGATGATGAAACTACCTCTAAACATCTCGCAATCCATGGAGGAACATAAATCGGGTTTGTGGTAAAAATACCGAAACTCCGAGGGTATTTATTTCCATTCCTAACTACGTATTAGGATGAGTATAAACCCGGTTCTCGGTGAGATGCACGGTGTGGGTAATAGCTAAAATACCGATTTTGCCCTTTTCGTTGGTGGGGATATTTTGGGATACACAGAACTAACTGCATGCGGCAAAGGAAGAAATATATAAAATAAAAAGAAAGGGAGATAGGAAAGAGAGGGAAGGCTATATTTATTTATAGGGGCGGAGAGGGAGCAACCGCGAAGCAGAGGCGGAGGCGAGAGAGTGGAAGAGGAGGGTAGAATAATGGAGTTGCCCTCTCGCTTCCGCTTTGTGGCGCTTTGCTTGCTACTGCTCTCAGGTGCGAAGATCCTTCACCTTAACATTGTTTCTTCTTGGTTTAGATCTGCTGAAGAATTAGAGAATCTTGCTTGAATTCTTAGGTTGTTTTTGGGTTCATGTAATTTTCTTCATCGGTCTTCGTATTTATCGTTTCTTCGAATTCTGAAGCAATTTGGAGTGGAGGGGTATATTTATTGATTTCTTTTTTTAGCTGTTTAACTGATTTTGCTGGAATTCGTGTATATTATTATTATTATTCTAGCGTAAGCTGATAAAGAGAGAATATTGGGAGTGGATATCCAGAGTTTGAGCTTTGTGGATAGATCTTCTAGAATCTGGACCAATTAAACCCTCTGTTTTTATCTGAACTGCGTTTGCAATTCATGGATTCAGAACTTCTGTTTGGAATTCCGGTGCCATAGTCTCTGTCTTCCCTTTGGAATAAAGATTAAAAGAAAATTCTCTAGGACTTTAAATCCTCTACTTGGGTCTTTTCACCAATGAAGGTAACTTTACTTATTTTATTTCTTGATAAGAATGGGTTGAAAAGTCCTTCCGACTTTTGCATCATCTATATACCATCTGCTATTCTTTTGAGTTTCGCAGATGGACTCGCACCTACTTTGCTTTTGTTTAAAAAAGTAAAGAATATAAATTTGGCCGATGTGGGAATCTCTCCTTTTTCGGCTTCTTTTTTATTGCATCAGGATTTTTTTTTTAATATTTGATTGGATTTGGTCGAACGCGTTTTCTGATTTAAAACAAGTTAAAGCATATAGAATATCTGTCTTTTAATTATATAAATATGATTCTCTTCTTGTCATTGTGACGTGATTAATTAGGACTCTTTTTGTTGTCCTGAACTGTGCATCATATCTTTGATAAGATCTATTACTTGCTCTGGATAATTTTTCATTTCATTATCTTTTGGAACTGTAAAGAATCAAATGATTGTGAGTAGTTAACATTTTCCAAAGCATAAGCAAACGTTGATTTTTCCCTATCTTATCAAATGTTCATCAAGATTTATTACTACCTTTTTTTCTTTTTTTTTTGTGATTAAGTTACATGGCCTTGTTGCCTACTTTAGAGCTTCCTACTGAAAAATCCTTGTGATTCTGAATGCTATCCTTCAAATACATGCTTTTACAGCAGTAAGATCATATTGGTGTCCAAGGTTAGATTTCTTCCTTTAATAGAGAGAACTCTTGGAACTTGACTTCGAGTCCTTTATTTAGGACAAGACAATTTGATGCTCTGAATGTTTGACATTTACCATAGCCTAATTGAAGATGGCAAGTGATCAGTGGACAACCTGGATTCCACATACTTATAAAAATATAATTTCTTTTAGAGAGCTCTAAGTCAACATTTTCAGTTGGTGCCAGACATTTCTGTTCTTTCTTTTGGTACATAGACATTTCTGTTCTTTAGCATCAAAAAAACAAAAAGAAAAAGAAACCTTTTCGAAGCTCTCATAGAGACCTAACTACAGAAAGAGTTCTTTACTTGCTTCTTTCCAGCACATCCTCTGAAAACTAGCTAAATATGAAGGACAGCGTTCCAGTTTACTCCCATACAATGACATCACCAGTAACTATGACCGAGTACAGATATGCAATGCTACTTTTCTGCAATCTAATCCTAGGAAATGGTTAATTTCTCTTAATTTCACATTGAGTTCAGCTAAAGGTGATATAATTTTACAGGTCAAGTTCTCCAAACCCTTTGCTACAGGGTTGGAATCAACTATGGGCAAATTGCCAACAATCTACCCTCTCCCACGCAAGTCGTTGGCCTCCTCCAATCTATCAGTATCTCCAAGGTGAAGCTTTATGATGCTGACTCCAGGGTTTTGAGTTCTTTTGCCAATTCTAACATTGAGTTTATAATCGCAATTGGCAATGAGAATATAGTGAACATGACAGACTCTTCGAAAGCCCAGGCCTGGATCAGGCAGAACGTCCAGCCTTACCTCCCACAAACTAAAATTACCTGTATCACTGTCGGAAATGAGGTTTTCTCTAGCAAAGATACTACATTAATGTCAAACCTCCTCCCAGCAATGCAGTCAGTATATGAAGCCCTTGTGACCCTGGGATTGGACAAGCAAGTTAATGTTTCCACTGCACATTCAACAGCTATACTAGGAACTTCCTACCCTCCTTCCACTGGTTCATTTGCTGAGGATCTTGCTCAGTACATTCAACCGCTCCTAAACTTCCATTCTCAGATCAAGTCTCCCTTCCTCATAAATGCATATCCTTTCTTTGCCTACAAAGCAAACCCAAATAGTATTTCATTGGAGTATGTCCTCTTCGAGCCTAATTCCGGAGTCACTGATACAAATACAAACTTGCACTATGATAACATGCTCTATGCACAGATTGACTCGGTCTATTCTGCGATGAAAGCAATGGGGCACACAGATATTGATGTGAGAATATCTGAGACTGGGTGGCCATCAAAAGGAGATTCTGATGAGCCAGGAGCAAGCATAGAGAATGCTGCGACATATAATGGTAACCTATTGAAAAGGATTGCAATGAATCAAGGCACGCCACTGAAGCCTTCGGTGCCTATTGACGTCTATGTCTTTGCTCTATTTAATGAGGACATGAAGCCAGGTCCTACGTCTGAGAGGAACTATGGGCTTTTCTATCCTAATGCTACTCCTGTTTATAATATTGATTTGCAGCGATACCTTATATCTCCGATGTTATCATCATCATCTTCCAAGCTGATGGTAAGCAATGAGATAATTCTAGCAATGCATGACGTATATATCTTCCCTAGTTTAAGCAATATTATGGGCGGAAGCTTTTGTCTGTGCTTGCTTTGTTTTATTGCATCGTGTTAAAAAAAAAAAGTTATTCAATTTGGTTAGCAACGTCCTGTCATAGTTAAAACAATTGGTGGCAATCAGTCCTGCATTCTTTTGTAGCAAGGGCGATGGAGACTATTTGCTGATGGGCTCAAAGCTCCATTGCTAAATTCAGGGTGAGAGAATTTGGACCTTCCATGCTGACAAAATATGATCTTTGATGAGATAGTGATCCACCAAACATATAGCATGCTGGTAGCAGAAAAGATCCGCATTTTCTTTCTCTTTTCACATGATATTCATCAAGAAAATTCATTTTGATCGTGACATTCCTTTCATGCACCACATCAAAAGAAATTAAATCAGGATATGGAAATTGTGTGAAGGGATTTTGTTTAATAAAAACATGTGCATTTCCAGCTACATTTATTGACATGCTTTATATTGAGAAAGCAATAGACAAGGACCTTCAGTTGGAGACTTATCTTTGTTTCTACTTGCAGGTGGCATATGGGTTCGGAATTCTTCTCATAGTCATAGCAATCTGGTAGACATTGTAGTATTTGTGATTGACGATAGACGGAAAAAATCAACGATAAGATATTATTGGTTACTGCTGAGTGATTCAAGGTCTTTTGTCAAAGCTGGATGTGAGAATAAGGTATTTGAGTGATTCCCTTTCTTTCCACTTTTCCTTGATATTTTGCATATATAGCTACTGCACTAGATAACAAGAAACTATCTTCAGGTTTGAATGGTACCCTAGTCGATTAGGTCATCATCATTTCTTGTTCCCATATATTTCTTTGTTTCTTACTTTGCCTTCACTTTGAGAATTCCAACTTGTGAAGTTGTGACGTGGGCATGATTTTGGTCAGTTTTACTAGAATTCAAACAGAAGATTACGACGGAAGGCGGCAACTCACCAAACCTTCGGAACCTATCGTTTTCATCAATTCAATTATGCATGCATCTCCTGTAAGAAATAGCGAAAGTCTCAACTACTGTCTGCCAACCTAACGAAAGCCATCGGTCATATATTCTGAATGGGGCATCCATGGTCCTAGCTTTCGGCCAATCTTTTCCACTTGCCTTGTAAGGATCGATTAGTTGATACTTGATACAACCACCTGTCGGGAGATGTCATTATAGGTTTCAGTTGTATGATGATTGATATTTTCCATTTTAGTAGGACCATAACCTAGTCATCTACAATTTCAGCAACCACCGTGTCTTCATCTCACTCGACCGTAATCATTCTTGGATTCTGCAGGTTCAAAATCTTGGTAGAGATTCTCCATGGGTTCCTGCAAGTGACGAGGGATGGTGCTTGCAACAAGGAAACTGATTCGAACAAGTTATTGAAGGAAAATTTGTATTTACATTCTCGAACTCGATTCACTACTGAATAGAATCATGGGTGAAGCGGCTGTACGGGTTGTCGTCACATTCTTTTTGATAAAATTTTAATGATTAGGATATTACAGAAACCAGGATTTTCTAGGATGCAGAATGAAGTCTGGATGATTAGTTTGTGAACTTGTCTGATGCTTATTCTACAGGACATCCAGATAATGAAAAGCTTGGCATGACTTTTGTAAAAAGAAAGCCTCCGGGTGCGATGTCACAATCAGCTTGGCTGCTTGATGCACGCAATTGAATGATACGATACGATGAAGACGACAAGGAAAAGTGCCCCCATCCTTTTCCCTTCTTCGACGTATCCTCGTTATCACTGTTTCGACATTTAACCAAATGGCATCGAATAAATTGGTGAACGAGACGGCATTTGGAAGATGGAAGTCATGCAACCTAACAAACGAGGGCCCTCGGGATTGCGGCCAAAACTAAATTGCATCATGTTGGTTGAGATGTCAAAACACGAAATAGTGCGATAAGTTGGTCCGACGGTGAGACGGGTAAAAATATCCATCATTCACAATTCCAAGTTAGAGGCTCTTCTCATACAAAAGAACTGGCACAACGCTCTTCTTGCTATCTTACGCATTGATTTGAAGATTCTTTCTACTAAATAAAATCTCGATATTTTCTCTAGTTTTTCTCTCACTTCTTTATATTCATTGATTTTTCCACCTTTGACAAGCCAACTCTTTAAAGCACGTGGAAACAATGACATTAGCCTCACTGCCAGCATTATGGAACTCCAAATTTGAGTATAACTGAGTTATCCTCCACACCGGACGAGAAATAAAGAGGGTGGCAATATCCAAGGTACCGAAGTTTTAAGCTCAGCCAAAACCTTATATGACCGTCTTCTTCCTTTACAAGAGCCTGCTGCCATTCTGCCTACCATACCATGACCAGGTTTACTTTAATCCATGCTCCTCAAATCTTCCACTCCGCATGGGCGATTTCAAGGCCTGTCAGCAATATATCTTCATCTTCCAAACATCCACTCCTTTTTATACAGCACCACACTCAAATCTCTGAAGCAACCAAGTTCCATCCTTATGTAATTCTCTCTCGTTCTAGAGAAGAATCCATCATCACCTGATCCAGAAATAGCAAAGATTAGCAACCCGCCACCAAGTGCGGAAGGTGGATGAAGGATGGTAGTTCATCACGTCACTACCAGAGCTAAAAAAATTCATTGCAAAGTCCGAGAGTTATTTCGACTTTGCAACTCCTCCGTTAACCTGTCATAACTAGCAATGTTTCGTATAAACCCTCTGTCCAGCATCTCGTCCACCACTCTTTCTCCCTCTCTCGTTCTCCCTTCCCTCGAGAATCCCTTTACCAGTAACCCCAATGTCACTCCATCAGGCCTGAATCCCTTCTTCGAAGCTAGAACTTTCAGCCGGTTTGCGTCCACTGTTCTTCCAGCATCACATAGAGCTTCCAAAAGGCAGTTCAAAGTAATGGTATCTGGAAGCATTTCCTTCTGCAGCATCTTCTCCATCAACTCATAAGCTTCATTTATCTTCCCCAAGTTCCTCAACCATTCTATCAAGCTAGTGCACGTCACCACACTCACAAGCTTCGCTCTTTCCCACAAAGAATTCACCACTTCCAGTGCCCTTTCTACTCTTCCTTCTTTACATAGAGCCTCCACCAATACCAAGCAATCGAACCCCTCGGGAATGGCCCCTTTCTGCAAGAATTCCATCAAGAGATCACTCGCTTCCTGGACTCTACCACGCTCTTTGCAGAGCCCATTCATTAGAATCTCACAGGTCGGAACCGAGAATTGGCAACCGAGATCAAGCATCTCACGGGCAACTCCAATTCCTTCTTTTATTTTTTTCTCTCTAAAGAATCCTTTGATCAGTGTGTTGAAGGTGACCACATTGGGCTCGCAACCCCTCGCCCTCATCTCTCGAAACCAATCCAAAGCCGCGTCGAAGTCGGTATTTCGAAATGAGCTGCTGATCAGGATGTTGAAGGTGAAAGCATCCGGCCTTACTCGATCCTTGAGCATTTTGTCGAACAAGTCGAGGGCTTTCTGGTGCTCGCCCCACCGGGCGAAGCCGTGGAGGAGGATGTTGTAGAGGGCGGCGGCGGGGCGGCCGTCGAGGGAGCGGCGAGCGTCGTCGAGAGCGGTGGCGGCGTCGGCGAGGCGGCCTGCGCGGCAAAAGGCGTTGAGTGCGAAGCGGAAGATGGACTCGAGGCGGGGGCAGGCGAAGATGCCGTCGGCGCAGGGACAGGGGTGGGAGAGGAGGAGGCGGAGGAGGTGGTGGAGGGGGTCGAGGCGGCCAGTGGCGGCGAGGGTGCGGACCATCCACTCGTAGGTGGAGTGGTCGTGGCGGAAGGAGTCGACGCCGGAAGCCCAGAGGAAGACGTCGAGGTCGTAGGGAGCGAGGCCAGGGTGGTGTCGGAGGCGGCGGCGGAGGAGGTGGAGGAGGTCGGCAGGGGTGAAGGATGGCTTGAGGTAGGAGCGGAGGAAGCGGGCGAGGTGGGAGGGGGGCGCGGGGGAGAGGGAGAAAGGGAGGAGAGGAGCCGGGGGGGAGGAGGGCTTGGGGAGGACGCCATGGCCAGGGTTAGGGTAAGGGTTAGGGTCGGGGGGATGATTTCTTCTCAATGAAGACACGGTGGAAGGAGAAGGGAGGGATTTGGATAGTCTTCTAGAGGCCATGACCCATAGAAGCAACGCTAGCGGGAGAGAAGAGTGTACGAGTGCAGTAATGGCAACTACGATGTTCTCCAGCCCGCACGTCGCAAACCACGATATATTTCCAGAGGGCCGTTCATCTTCTGATGCACGGTTATCAGATGGCTAAATGCATGATGTAGTATATGCCCGCAGAAAGTGCAAATGAATTGGTTTGGACCAGATCATATCCGATTCAATTTCCTGATTATATTAAATTCAAATCTAATCTGATAAAAGAACCGATCAGATCAATTCAGATTCATAATCAAAATTTTTGATTCAATTAATCATTCAGATTAGATTGCATCCATGTATAATCTGCCTCTAATCCAAAAAATTTAGATTAGGATCAGATCCAATTCAAATATAATCAACTATATTTAACTATTAGTTAACTAATCACTATTAATCATAAAAAATAAATAATAAATTAGAGTGCTCTTAAATTAAATTAAGATACAAAAATAATTTTAAACCTATCTTTATATTAAAAATATTATTTATTCAAGTCTTAAATCATAACTTAAAGACTTAAATAGATTCTAGACTTAACAGCAAGGTTTAGGTCAGGTCATAAATTAGAAGATCTAAAATTGACCCGGAAGTAGGTCAAGTTAGATTAGATCCAAATTTAGTAAATCTAGATCTAATTCAAAAAAAAGAATAAGTTTAATTTTGAAACCCAACCCGGTCCATGAATCCTCTATAATGAGTCAAATTAGGTCTAAGCAGGTCGAGTTTGGTCAGGTCATGGGTCAACCCGACCCATTTGCAGTCTTATACGTTGATGAATTGCCTTATTTTATAGCCATTTAGCTCTTAATGATGGTCGTTAGAGATGCAAATGAGCTAAGCAGCTTGTGAGCTATCCGAGCTTGATTCAAATCCAAATTAACTCAATTGTTACTAAGCTGGAGTCGAACTCTAATCGCAAAATACTTGGCTCGAAAGCATAGTTGAGTAAATATATTTAATAATATTATATCTTATTTAGGATATATATTATTAATTTAATTATTTAAAATATAATATTATGTTATGTTTTGTTTTAATCATTTTTCTGATAAGATAAAGTAACCATAAAAGTCTAGTGTGAATACAACCAAAGAAAATAAGACATCGTAGAAAGGCATAGGGGTGTTGTGGCCGTCAGTCCACGAAATCCTATCTGAATGCTTCATAATAAAGGAGGTGATCCAGTCAATAATACTATTTGCCTCTCAGTAAACATACCGAATATCCAAGGAGGAGCACCCCCTCACTACTCTACGGATGTCGCGCAATAGTAGGTGCACATGAGCTACCCCCACCTGCCCCTACATCCAACCCACAAAATTATGATTGAGACTCGAATCCAAGCTGGAATATGGCCCAGCTAATTTTGGAGTTAAGTCAAATCAATCTTGAGCATTGCTGTTTTTTAATTGAGTTAAGTTTGAGCTTGCATATTAAGGCTTGATGAATCTCGAGTCGAGTTTCGAGTAAGTATTTTGAATCGAATCAAACTCGAAGTTTTAGCTACTTGATTCAAATTAGCTTGATTGCAACCCTAGCAACCATGCACGGCTGCATAGCATCCTTTAGCATTGTGCATGCATCGTAAAGGATTTATGCTCCAAAGCAAATGGATAGACAGGTTGGATGCTCATGATTGATGAACATGTCTCAAACAGCCAGAATGATCTGCTAGGGGTCTCTAGGGTCTGGACCATTTACCACTAAGCCAATCAAGTTGCAGATTGGCTAGCTGGTTATACCTGGGATTATGATTCTGATTTTAATCCCCTTGATCCTATTCCTGCACATTTGTTCATGCTATTGTAGGCCGATGCACTAAGAGTTGGTTATTATCGGGGACACCAGTTATGGCTTATGCAATACTTCTTTGGCTCTTGTGTGTTGCATATCTCTCTAATAGCTATCTTATCATATTCTTTAAATTCTATGCCTCCCTACATGTTCAACATTTTGCTGGCTGACAGATTTTGCTTTGAATTCTATCTACTGCAATCCATCGGTGGCTGCAATGTGATACTCCATTGTGTTTCATCTGGTGGTGGCCGCAGAGATCTGCTATATTTGCATTTCGACCGTTCTTTTGCTGCATTTCCATCTGCAAGGTTATTCTATTTCAACTACTTCTTTCTAGTTTTCAATGTTATATCTCTTATTCATTTTTTAAAAAATAATATTATTTAAAAAAATATTATTCCTTTTAGATTTAAAAAATTCTAGTTGCAGTGTGCTGGTATTCAATAAGTGTTCCAACAAGCTTGGCATTGTCAGGGCCACCATTCTCCTAGTGTTATGTTATCAATGCTCCTATGTGATACTAAAACAGTTTTAAGAGATGAATATAGGCAATATCTTCAAGAAAGGACCACATCTAAATGAAGAAGTACACCAATTACAAACTCTAGTGGTTACTCTTGGCGGTCTCATGGAGGCATAACATCTTCATCTGTTATCATTGCTAAGAGATTACCATAGAAATCATTATATACGGAAAACTTTTTGGAGGCAAAAATCTAGAACCACGTGGTTTAGGGATGGCGATCTCAATACAAGATATTTTTATAAATCAACAATTCTTAGAAGATGGACGAACTATATTACTAGACTCAAAACTGGTCAAGGGGGGATGGTGGAGGACAAAAACCGAATTACCCAAGCCATTCTTGATCATTTCCAACAAAGATGGTTAGCTGTCCCTAGTCGAATGGATGTTGAGGTTCCGGTAGTCTCTTTTGAACAAAAAATTGTCTTAACCAAAGAGGTTAATAATGAGGAAATAATAGAAGCAATTTGAAATATACAAGCTAATAAGGCTCTGAGGCCTGATGGGTTCCCTAACTTCTTTTTCCATGAATTCTGGTATATCATTAGAGATTGTACAACACTACTTTAGAAATGCTAGGCTATCTCTTGACTAGAAAAGAATATACATTACTCTCATTCCTAAGAAAAGCAATCCTGAAAATGCTAACAACTTCCAACCTATAAGCCTTTGTAATATTACTTATAAATTAGTGAGAAAAATATTAGTCAATAAGTTGAAATCTTCCTAGCATCATCCATCCAGAGGAAGGCACCTTCATTCAGGCTCATCATATAACTGATCAAATACTTCTAAGCCAAGAGATCATGCACTCTTTATATAGGGATCCTCCATCTAGAAGTCTCAAACTTGGAGAAGGCCTATGATCAAATTCACCGGGCCTTTCTTTTCAAACTATTAAGCCAATTTAGATTCAATGCTCAATTCATTCAGTTGATTCAAGAGACCATGAATAACCCCTCTTGTACTTTGTTGGTCGATGGTTCTCCCTCTGATTAGTTTACACTCTCCCATGGTCTTACACAGAGATGCCCCTCATCTCCTTATTTATTTATTCATCTGCTTGGAGGTTCTTTCTAGGTTCCTTTATGAGGCAATTCAATGACATATTCTTTAAGGTTTTCGAATCCTGTCGAAAGGGATCTTCCTCATCTCATGTCTTCTCTGTGAATGATTGTTTGTTAATCACCAGAGCTACGGTAAAAGGTAGTATATGCTCATTAGCTATCATTAACTTCATTGCACACTCTTTGGACAAGCAATCGATGCTAATAAGTCTCATCCATCCTTCAGCTCATCAACCCTAATTGCCATCAAATCTCAAATCAAGAGGATATTCCATATATCTGAACAATGAAGTAATTGGATATATCTTGGTGCTTCCTTATCTGCTACTCGACTAAAACCAGTGGACTTTATTTTTTTGGTCGATAGGATGATGGTTATGATTGTAAATTGGAAATGGAAAGCTCTCTTCCTTGTGGGAAAAGCAACCCTTCTCCAATCCATATTATCTCTGATACCTATTTATTATTTATCATCAATGTTAGTGCCTATATATATCAATGTTGGCCATGCTGGAGAAAGATTTCATATCATTTTTATAGGGGCATGGTGCAAACCAAAGAGGGCTCCATTTAATCTCATGAGAGAGGGGATGTGCCAATCCAATAATGTCGGTATCCTTGGTATCGTTGATTTAGCAACCAGGCACAAAGCATTTCTATGCTAACTAGCTACACAAATCTTTCTTAATCCTGATTCCCTATGGGCTAAACTTGTGGCTACTAAATATCATTTATCATATCGCTGGTTCGATTATAAATAGCCAAGAAAATGTTCTTCAATCTGGAGGAGGATCAGTGAATGTGGGACTTTGACACAATTTCAATTCATTTGGACAAGTGGAACATGATCGAACATTCATATTCTTTAGGACCCTTAGATCAGTAATACCCCTTCATCCAAATGGCCGACCCTCATAAATTCTACCACCAATAATCTTAAGTTCTGAGTGTAGGAATTTATAATGTCTGACCACTCTTGGAATCGAGACAAACTGATGAGGACCATATTTTCGGCTAAAATGATGAATTGATGAATATGAACCATTCCTTTAGCGCATGGAAACTAGTTAGATCAGCTTTGTTGGGGGCCTAATAGGCTACACCAAGTTAAAGCCAAGGATATGTATGCTTTAGTCAAGTCAAATTCCATGTCCGGTACCCCTTACAAGTTCAAGAGCATTTAGAATTTAAATATCCCGATGAGAGTTAAAACATTCCTTTGGAGCATGCTCTAGAACAAGCTACCAACAAAAAAATCTTTTGCATGCCATAGGTATCATAAATGAAGTTAATCTTAATTGCGATATATGTCACTCCATTGTTGAGGACATGGAATATATTATGCCGCTATGCACCTTTACTATGGACTACTGGAACTAGTTACAGTACATTCGTGAACTCAGTAAATTCGTTAATTGCGATATATGTCACTCCATTGTTGAGTTCCAACCGATTAAAATGCCACCATAAGATTCAATGGAGTTCGAGTGCACCCAGCCATCCAGCCATAGACCATCGAGCAAGCGAGGGTCCTACAGCAGTAGAATATCACAAGAGGAGGCAAAAACAGTGCCGTGGATCGCTCTACTTTTGGTTTCTTCTCCGATTCCTTCGGTATTCCAAGTCAGAATGATCATCGGGCAGCTCTAGCACACCACAACAACTTACGTTGCAGAAGAGGCAGAAAGAAAGGAGAAATAGCCAGCGACACAAGCAGCGGAACAAGAGATAAAGGGCATTCATCTAAAAATTAATTTTGATGATGATAAAGAGTTTTGAGTATAAGTTATAAAGTCTAACAATATTTATGAGGATGTACAGTTCAAAATTCTAAGTGCGCATAATTTTTTTAAGTATTTTTTGATATATTAATGAGGATAAAATTAAGTAAATAAGGCAAATCTAGCTTATGAATCAAATTAAAGAAAAAAAGATCACAAATAATTTTTGACACGCATGGCACGCAAATTGGACTGATCCAGTCTGAAACTGAGTCGATCTAGTCTCAGTAGAAATAAAAGACAAAAAGTATAGAAAATAAAAGTTTCAAGATCCAGAAAACTAAGCTGATCCAACTACAAACTTAGCCGATCCAGTAGGACTGAACTGATCCAGTTAGAAACTGAGCTGACTCAGTAACTATAACGGCTAGTTTTCAGATGTCAAGAAGTGATAAAAAATCTCAAGGATATATAAGAAAATCTTTAGAGCATCAAAAGAAAGTTTTGAAGGGTTTTATTGTGTATTCATTATGAAAGCCAAAAAAAAGAGTGAGCAGAAAAAAAAAAAAGAGAAGAAGTGATTTTCAGACATTCTTCTATCCTTTCATCATCCTCAAAATAGAGAGAAGTGAGGCTATTGACATTGAAAATCTTCACCTATCTCTCAAGCATTCAAAGAGAAAAAATCAATCCCACAAGCAAAGCAATTTAGATTTTCTTCTCTTGGGTTTAATAGAGTCTGTTTTAAATTATATTTTTACATTTTGTCTCAAGTTTCTTGGGGTGAGAGACTTGAATTTGTCCAAGCCTAAAGTTGGATGTTGTATTGATTTGATTGATGAGCCAAGGTTAAAATCAATCGAGATTGATTGTTAGTTTAAAAAAAATAATCACTTATGAGATTTCGATTGGTGATCCAAAAAAAATCAACTGGATTGATTGTGAGTTCAAAAAATAATCTTATACGATTCTAATTAGTGAGCTAGAAAAAATCAACTAGATTCGATAGTGAGCTCAAAACATAATTGGACTGTAATTCTTGTTGAAAATTATAGTTGAATTTCTAAGTAGTTTACTTAGAAAATGAATGTAGGTACTGAGTTTGGCACCGAACTACTATAAAGTTTGTGTGTTTGTATTTATACTTATTACTCTTATTCTTTACATCTTTTATCTTTTCATTGCTCTTTATATAAAAGATTATATTATTTATCATATATACATCACTTAATTTAGATCATTGAAAATCTACACATTAGTTATTTATTTTTTAAAATATCAAATTCACCTCCTCTTGGATAGCCATATCTAGGCAATAATTGGTATCAGAGCAAGTGCTCTATTATTGATTTTTGATCTAACCGTCTAGAGCTAAAGATTTTGGCAACCCAAATGGAATCCTTTTTTAATGAAGGTCATTCTATTAATTGTCCTCCACTATTATGTGAATCAAATTACATTGAAGAATTAGAATAAAAATTTTTAAACAATCATATAATTATAATTTATGAAAGATTATAATCGATGGCTCACATATTTTCAAAGTATTAAAAGAGCATGATAAGAAAATGGCCCAACTTAATGCTAAGGCCATGAACATACTTTATTGCTTCTTAGATAATAATGAGTTTAATGCAATTTTTTTATATATTTCAGCAAATCAAATATGAAAAAAATTAGAAATGACTTATGAAAGAGCAAATAAAAAAGAAGAATCAAGCTCCTAAGAGGATAAGTAAGCTCGTCCCAATATATGCCTCATGGCTCTTGAGGATGAAAAGAAGAAACAAAAAAGAAAGAAAGCAATAAATAAGAAAGAGAAAGTAAAAAAAAAGCTAAATAAAAAAGAAAGAAAGTGCTATAAATTCTTGCCTCATGGTCAATGATAATGAGATAAATATTAATAACTCTTTTGATTTTACTTTTGAAGAATTATATGAAGCCTTCAATAATCTAATGGATGAACATAAAAAGGTAAGACTTCAAAATAAAGAACTTAGAAAATCTAATTTATTTTTGATCGAAGAGAAAAATAAAATTTTGAGTGAAAAAAAGATCTATCAAAAAATATAAAAAATATGGTCAAAGAAAAAAAAGATTTCTTGGAATAAATTAAAACTCTAACTAAAAAAAAAGAGAATATAGTAAAATCTAAAAAATTCTTAGTTAATAAAAATATTGAGCTAAAAATAAATATAAAAATTTAAAATTTTTCCTAGAAAAAATTTTTTTTCTAAAAGAAAAGAAAGAACTTTTGAAAGAAAATATGAAATTAAGAAGAAAAGTTGAGGTTTTGAAATCTATAGCTGAAAGTTTTATAATTAGCTTTCAAAATCTTCAATATATGGTAAAAATTAATGGGACTATTTTTAATAAAGTAGAAATCAATTTTAATACTTTAAGAAAATAGCAAAATACTAAAAATATTTTTACAAGACCTTCAATTAAAGATCATACTATTAAATATTTTAAGTATAATCAAATTGGCCATAAAATTTTAGAATATAATTTTAAAAGAATTGGCCAAATCTTGATAAATTAAATTTAAGTTTCAAAAGGAGCCTTGAATACTAACTCCTATGGATCCAATATGGCTTGGATATCAAAAGTTATGAAATAAATTTTGCATATATGCTAAGCATCCAATGAAATGAAAGAAGTAAATTCTTAAGGAATGGATGCTTAGGATTCAAAATGGATGGATGATGATACTTGATAAAAGCTAAACTTATTTTAATATCTCACTATCAATTATTATTAAAATTATTTTGCTAAATTTATTGATTTTGATGATCCATCGATATATATATATATAATATGATTCCTTGCCTTGAATATTTTTAATGTATTACCAAAAATTATTATAATTGATAGATTTTGATGACTTCTCAATGCTTGCAATGATCTTACACTATGGCTTGAATAATTTGACTTCAAAATTAATACAATTCTCTCTATGTATTATCTTAATTGATTAAGCATAAATTTTTACTCTAAATTTAGCATGTTTTCTTAACTTCTTATATCATGTTATTATTTTAGAAACTTAAATTAAGACAAGCTTGATTGTATAAGGATTCATTTGAGTATCAAACTTATAAGTTAATTTAATTTTTGACATTCTTATAAGACATAATTATTAAAACATCTCAAAAATTGCCTAATATAAAGTATTTTATGATAAATCATCTATTCATAAAAGATCAAGTGCTTGACTTTGATAATTTATATTATATCTTAGCTTGATCTCTAAGGACTTAAAAATTTTTTAGTTGAACCTAACTTTTGAAGCCTTTATCTAATTTTTTTTGACCTAATCTTGATATGATCTTACTTGATTTGATTGATTATCATACCACCAATTGAATATCAAATGATTCAATATTTTATCTTATTAATTTTGATGATGTTATTCTGATTGACTATTATAATTGATTATGGTTGAAGATATATTGAACAAAATTGATTTATGAACTTTCATGATTAGAGTTTAAGAATAATTTTAAATATTGACATATTTGTTTGATAAGCTAAATTTTTTGAAGAAATATTTTTAAATTCAATTGGTATCTTGAATTATAATAAACACTATTGATGACAATAAGAGGAAAAAAACTTAGTAAATGAAGAAAATAAATTTAACATATCAAATTACATCAAAATCTTACCATAATAGGATATTTTTTATAATATGATTTTAATTTGGTTATGAGATACAAAATTCATCAAGAGTAAGCTGTGAGAATTTATGGTGCTCTCAAGCCTTGAAAGGCTATAGGTGGAGACTATGACAAGAGTGGTCCTAAGGTGAAGGCGGTGCATAGCCCTCCACGGGCTCGAGATTTGGGTATTCAGGATCTTAAGGGACTTTGTTAGAGCTTCAAAAATCTAAGATAGAAGATGGAGCGAGAAATCAAAGCCGAAAGATTGAAGACTATAGAAAATGAGCTTTCTATAGGTTAGCCAGCTTAGTTTAAAACTGGATCGGTTAAGTCTCAGAGCACAGGACAGACAGAAGGTCGCATTCGAAACTGTAGGCATGGCATAGAAACTGGGCCAGCTCAGTCTAAAACTGAGCTAACCCAGTCTCAGGTTAGTCGGCTCAGTGCTAAGACTGAGCCAGCTCAGTTTGAGGGTAGAGTTACGCGTGGGTTCTATTTGTACTAGGATAGAAACTTATCCTAGGGATCTTAAGGGCTGGTTCAAGAGATCTTAAGGGGGCTAACTTATGCATGGGTCGGGTTTAGATCTAGAGGATGAGAGCATGAGAGACATGGATGTACATGGGCTCGATGAGTACTTTCATATATTGGGTTAGTCGAAAAATTTTTTGGTCGGACCTAATGGCTATGTATAAATATATAGGTTGTATTAGGATTTTAGAAGATGTAGAACTGAGAAAGGCTCGGCGATGCAGCAGCCAAGGAAGGTATCTCAGCAGAGAGCATCAGGGTTCTCTAGGAAGATGGGTAGTGTGGGACTGTTGAAGAAAGATTTTTCAAGGAGTAATGATCGAAGGAAGACTGAAGAAGCGACTATACGTTCTTTGGTGTCAGAAAGATGGAAAAGTAGTCAAAGGTTCATTCAGTAGTTCGATCAGAGCATGAATTTGTGAAGCCTTGGGGTTGATGGAGATGGATGATCCATGGAGATCCAGCAGGTTAAGGCTGGACGACTATAGAGCGACGCAGAGATAAGACTAGGAAGCGCTGGAGTGCTGCAGTAGCACTTTTCTAGAGACACGGGACTGAGAGAGGCTCAATGGTGCAGTAGTCAAGAGAGGTATCTCAGTAGAGAGTATTAGGAGCATCTCAGTAGAGAGTATTAGGAGCATCTCAGTGAGATCGAGAGTAGGTCTCAGGGAGAGCCAGAAGATCTCAGGAAGTACCAGGAGGTCTCAGACAGTCGGAAGTGTTCTGAATCAGGTTTCTTCTATAGGGACACCAGGAAGAGTCGTGGTTCAAATGGAGAATGGTTCTTTGTGCGCAACTGAAGCAATGGTTGGTGCTGGGGCAGAAGAGGAGAAGGCTAGGTTAGAATTCTCTAGGATTCAGTCACTGGATTTAGAAGAGTTGGATGAGTTCTTAGATTTCGAAGGTGCCTATGAGTTGTGGAGGTATCCGAGATGGTTTCAAAGGGGTCCGTAAAGAGTGGAGGGCTCGAAGGAGCAGCGACGGTATTCGAGGTATAGCGGTAGGCTCAGTAGTGCCGCATTGAGTGGTTTACCTCGGATGACTCGGGCATAGAGTCAGCTTCTGCAGCATCAAATGGACTTCGGATATAAGTGGAGCTCCGGAGGTGGCTTCATAATTGGAGAGAAATTTGATATGAATTCAGAGTAGAAGGATGTGGAAGGATCGATATCCTAGCACTAGTGTCGGTGATGCACAGTTTCAGATGGAGCGGCGAGTGCAGATGGACAGGCATGGTTCTGAGGAGATCATATCAGGATTTGCAGTGAGTACCAATATAGGAACATTGCGGGTTCTCCTAGAAAGTCCAAGAAAAGTGATGCAGCTGCTAAGCAGAAGGGATCCTACAATTTTAGGATGATGTAGAGGAGCAAGCCAAGGTCTTGAATGGTGGAGGTGGTCATCCCAAAGGGCTTTAAGGATGCACAACAGCTGAAGAAAATTGACGAAGGTAATGATTGCACAAAGGGCTATCAGGGTGCATAGGGACAGCAGGATTGTGCAAGAAGGCATTGCCAAGATTTTGCCAAGGCTTGGAAGTACCAAGATGGAGATTATGAGGATTTATGGTGCTCCCAAGCCTTGAAAGGTCATAGGTGGAGGCTAGGATAGGAGTGGTCCTAGGGTGGAGGCGGTGCATAGCCCTTCATGGGCTCGAGGTCTGGGTGTTCGAAACCTTGAGGGGCTTAGTTGGAGCTTTGAAAAGGTGGCTTCATAATTGGAGAGAAATTTGATATGAGTTTAGAGCAGAGGAATGCGAGAGGATCGATATCCTAGCACCAGCATCGATGATGCATAGTTCCAGGTGGAGCGGCATGTGCAGGTGGACAGGCATAGTTCCGAGGAGATTATGTCAGAATTTGCAGTGAGTGCTGATATAAAAATATTATCGGTTCTCTTAGAAAGTCCAACAAAGGTGATGCAACTGCTAAGTAGAAGGGATCCTATAATTCTAGAATGGTGTAGAGGAGCAAGCCAAGATCTTCAGTGGTGGAAGCGGTCATCCTAAAGGGCCTTAAGGGTGCACAATAGCTGAAAAGAATTGGTGGAGGCGATGATTGCACAAGGGGCTGTTATGGTGCGCAGGGATAGTAGGATTATGCAGGAAGGCATTGCTAAGGATTTGCCAAGGCTTAGAAGCACCAAGATGGAGATTGTGAGGATTTATGGTGCTCTCAAGCCTTGGGAGGCCACAGATGAAGACTAGGATAGGAGTAGTCCTAGGATGGAGGTGGTGTATAGCCCTCCACAGGCTCGAGGTCTGAGTGTTCTAGATCTTAAGGGACTTGGTTGGAGCTTCAGAAACCTAGAACACAAGATAGAGCGAGGAACCAAAGCTAAAAGATTGAAGACTGCAGAAAAGAAGCTTTCTGCAGGTTAGCCAGCTCAGTTTAAAACTGGGTCGGCTAAGTCTCAGAGCACAGGACAGACAGAAGGTCACGTTTGAGACTACAGGCATAGCATAGAAACTGGGCTGAGACTGAGTCGGCTCAGTTTGAGGGTAGAGTTATGTGTGGGTTCTGTTTGGGCTAGGATAGGTTAAGGAAAAAATCTATTTTTCGAATCAGGTTCGTTCAGATCTGATTGGATCAGGAGGGATATTTTAAAAAAAATTCTTTAAGATCCTAATCAGATCTAAGACTTCTCAAATCTAATCTTATTGATCTAATAATAAAAATAAAAATAAAAATTAAATCTAATTTAATTATATCTTTATTTTGGATAATCCAATTATCCTGGATCGTACCTTCTTCGTGCCTAAAGTCCCTTGAGTGTGGAGAGGAGAGAGAGGACTAAAGGGTGGCATGGAGAAGGAAGAAAAGGGGCTATGTGGTGTGGGCTAAAGGCAGAATCCTTAAATTTTAGGTGCAGATAGGGTTTATATAGACCCTACTGCGCCATGCAGTGCCACATTATTTTGGCTAATCATGGCCCTTTGTGCAATCAGATCTAAATCTAATTGGTGGGATGACATCATCTAATTCAATCAGATTAGAGTCCCTCAAAACTCTTTTTAGGTGGCGCCAAGACTGGGTCAAACAAGTCTTCTTGGTGCCACCTAGTTCGATTCCCTGAAGCAACTGAAGTCCCATCTATATGGGACTCCATCTTCTATCCTCAAGAGGTGCACGCCTCCTTAAGCATGCACCCCTTACCTGTTTGCTTTTTAGCAGAGGGACAAATCCTCAGGTTCTCTCTCATGGATGCATGACACATGGGCAGATGTCGAAGTATCCAAGGTCAACGTTTGACCAATGTCCGAAGATAAGATTTAGTAGGTGACGAAAAATGGTAGGTGTTATCTCAAATTTATCTCATAAATTAAGATAAATCTTTTCTGACCTAGACAAGCTCCAGTTAGATCAAGTAAAGGTTCCTGAGTAAGCCCAAACACATTTGGCTCAGTCGAGACAAGCTTTAATGACTGTTAAAGAAGAACATTAGGCTCAATCATGTGCTAGCATAATTTTCTTGAACCTAATTGAATCTTATTCAAATCAATTAAACTGGGTTAATCCAATTGATGATATTCAGATCTAAACTCTTATTTGTGTGATCTAATTAGATTCAGTTTTGTATGGTAATGGGATATGTCGCGATCTCTATCATCGACATCATCTAAACATCTTTCGATGGATCGAAACTTTTCTGATTCAGACAACTAGTATGATCGATCATCCAAATCATTCTAATTACTCCCAAAATTCACTAGTGACACCTAGTAGCATATGGTGGCAACCCATCAGAGTTGAAAGTGAACCTTTTGGTGCAGTTACCAGTGTGATTAAGTTTCTTTATCTTGAGCTCCGACCAAATTAAGATTAAGGTGATCTCGTCAAACCCTAATATCCGTCATATAAATTAATCATTCGATTCAAGTCCAATGTGAAAATCCTAATAAAAACTCTTTCTATTATTTCACTCTACCATGGTCATGGGCTTATGGACTTGATTCTCATGATCATCATAGGTCTACTCCTTATCTACCGAGGTAGATAGATCCCTTATTGGTACAATCTAATTCCTACAATGAATATGCTATAGCCAGCATACACCTCAGGATTTTGAATGGCTAGAAGACCGAGTTATGGTGTTGTCAAACTATAACACCCTCAAGATGAACTATTGATGCACCTCAGATCAAAGAACCAGACAAACCACTGTAGCTTCGAGCCAGTCATCGACGAGAAGATAGACTTCCTCATGACTGCTCGAGGTGATCATGCTCAGTGCCCTCGTTCTCTAATGAGTATCTATACTCTCACTTCGGTATCTTTACACCATAAACTCAAGACTCATGTATCCAAAAGAAGTGATCGTACACCAACCTTTTGGATCAATCACCATCCTCATGATGATCCTATGGTCGAAAGCATTTTATGAGTTAATAATGAAAATTTATATCTTAAATTTTTAACTCTTGAAAATATGAACTATCATTATCATTAACTCAAGGGATGTATCACAAATACTTTGAAATACACACTATGATAGAAAATAATTTATTTTATTATTTATAGTTAAAATTATAATTTTATCCTTAGAAGTATATTACAAGTGTCAGCCAATCTAGCTTCTAGAGCACACATATCTAACAAACTCCCACTTGACCTAAAGCCAATTGACTACAAATCTAAGTCCTATCTTCTCAAGATAGGCTTTGATCTTCTGCTGGCCCGATAATTTTATAAGTGGATCTGCCAAATTATCTGCGGAGTCGACTCTCTTGATCTCGACGTAACCTTTCTCAAGATAATTGCGAATGAGGTAGTATCGCCACTCGATGTGCTAGGATTTTTGGTGAGACCTTGGCTCCTTAGCAAGGGCTATGGCGCCATTATTATCGCAGGATAGAGGAATGGCATCCAATGGTGTCACCTCGATTTCTGTGGCAACTTCTTATACCAGAATGCCTCCTTCGCAACTTCTGACGCAGCGATGTACTCTGCTTTTATGGTGGAATCTACTATCACTATCTGCTTAGAACTCTTTCAACTGACAGCACCACCATTACACACAAACAGACTTTTAGATATTGATTTTCAATCATCTATTTTGGATATAAAATCCGAGTCGTATATTCCTGGACTTGGAGTTCTCCATTACCAAAGATCAACATCATATCCTTAGTTCTTCTTAAATACTTAAGGATACATTTCATAGAAGTCCAGTGTTCTTCATCTAAATTCGACTGATATCTGCTCGTGAAACTCACAGCATGGGCTATATCAGGTTGTGTACATAACATGGAATACATGAGGCTCCCTATTGCTGAAGCATAAGGAATCTTGCTCATGCGTTCAATCTCCTCAGGGGTGTTGGGACATATTTTCTTGGAGAGATGAATGCCATATCTAAAGGGTACCAATCCCCTTTTGAAGTTTTTCATGCTAAATCTCTTTAGCACTTTCTCTATGTACATCTTCTGTGAAAGACCTAGTATCCTATTCGATCTATCTCTATAGACCTTAATTCCTAGAATAAAGGATGCTTCTCTTAGGTCTTTCATGGAGAATTTTTTAGATAACCATATTTTAACTATGGTTAATATGAAAATATCATTTTCAATAAGAAGGATATCATCTACGTACAGTACGAGGAAGATAATAGTGCTCCCACTGATCCTTTTAAAAATATACGGTTCCTCCTCGTTCTCGATGAAATCAAATAATTTGATCACATCATTAAAACGAGTATTTTAGCTCTGAGATGCTTGCTTAAGTCCATATATGGATCTTTGCAGTTTGCATACTTTGTGATCAACATCACTAGATGTGAAATCTAGTGACTGTTCCATATAGATATCTTCCTCAAGGTATCCATTTAAGAATGCCGCTTTCACATCCATTTGCTATATTTCATAATTGAAATAGGCTGCAACAACAAGTAATGTGCGGATGGATTTTAGCATGGCTACTAATGAATAGGTATCCTGATAGTCAATTTCTTCACACTGACTATACCTTTTTGCCACTAATCTAGCTTTGAATGTCTCCATATTTTCATCTGCACCAATCTTTCTCTTATAGATTCATTTACACCCAATAGATACTATATCTTCTGATGGATCTATCAAGGTCCAAACTTGGTTTGAGTGCATCGAGTCAATTTCTGACTTCATTGTCTCTAACCATTTTTCGAAGTCAATATCCAATATTACCTCGTTATAGATTTTGGGATCATCACCATGAACCCCATTACCTATGAGGAATATTTTTTCTACTTTATCTGAAATAATACCTAAGTACCTCTCAGAAGGATAAAAAATTCTTTTCGATCTACGAGATGGAGGAGGTAGTGATTGTATTGGCTCAATCTGATTTGGTTCCATAGGATTCTTAGCTCGTTGCTCTTGTGAGATTTTTTCCTCAAGCTTGATCTACTTTTCAATGCCACCATCTTGAATGAACTATTTTTCAAGAAAGATGGCATGCCGACTCACAATCACATTATGATCTTCTAGAATGTAGAAATAATATCATAATGTCTCTTTAGGATATCCTATGAATCGAGCTCTAAAGGATCTATAGTCTAATATATCCGCTTATTGTCTTTTGACATGAACCAGACAATCCTAAATTCTGAGATGACTCAGACTTGGTTTCTTACTATGCCATATCTCATATAGTGTGGTAGAAATGGTTTTAGAGAAAATTCTATTCAATAAATATATAGCAGTTAACAGACTATGTCCCCAAAAAAAATTAGAAAAATTTATGAAGCTCATCATGGATCGGACCATATCTAATAGGATCCGATTTCTTTATTCTGAAATCCCGTTGAGTTGAGGTATTCCAATTGGAGTCCATTAAGAGACTATGCCATTTTGCTTGAGGTAGTTCAAGAATTTTCAACTAAGGTATTCACCTCCTCGATCTGATCGAAGAACCTTAATGGATTTTTCAGTTTACTTTTTAACTTCATGTTTGAATTTCTTAAACTTTTCAAAGACTTCAGACTTATATCTCATAAGATACACATACCCATACCAAGATAAATCATCGATAAAGGTTATGAAGTAGTCAAAGTTGCCTCTAATCGACACATTAAATGGGTCGCACACATTAGTATGTACTAGGGCAAGTAGTTCCATGGCCCTTTCCCCATGTCCTACAAAAGAGAGCTTAGTCATTTTGCCATGAAGATATGATTTACAAATTGGATATGACTCGAAAGTCAATGGACTCAATACTTATCGTTTGGATTATCCATGGATCATTTTGATCTTATGGCATTCATATTTTGCTCGATATTAAAGATAGATACATCAATATGTAACTAGTAGAGATCATTAATAAGAAAACCACTTGCAATTTTATTTCTTTTATAAAGAATATTATAATGGTCCTTAAAAAAATTAATTACATAGCCTTTTTGTGCTAAATATGAAACAAAAATCAAATTTCTGCTTACAGTAGGCACATAATAACAATCCCTAAGTACTAAATCTAAGCCATATGGTAGTCGAAGAGGGTAGGTTTCCACGATCACAGTAGCAATCCTTGCTCCATTTTTAAAGCGTAGGATCATCTCACCATCCCTCAGCCTCCTGCTATCCTCAAGATCCTGCATATAAGTGCACAAATGAGCACTAGAATCAGAGTCAAGCATCCAACTGGATGCATAAGAAATCGTAATGTTAGATTCAATAATGAGCATACCTCTAGAAGAACCTATTTTCTTCTTATTTTTCAAGATGGTCAGGTATGTAGAATAGTTCCGCTTCCAGTGGTCTTCAGTATTATAATAAAAATATTTTTTTTTATCAGCGGCTTTCTTCTTCAGCTCTGTCTATTTTTTCTTTCCACCTTCCATCTTCTGCTTTTTCATAGACTTCTTCTTTTTTTTAAAAAAAAAATTCTTAGAAGAAGTCCGTTCTATAGCAAGTACTGAGCCTTTAGAACCTTTCATAGAAAGCTCAGTAGTAACCAGCATATTCATAAGCTCGGCTAGAGTATTCTGAAGTTTATGCATATGGTAGTTCATGATGAACTGCCCATACGCATCAGTCTAGGATTGCAGAATTATATTATTCTACAGATCTGGGTCTAACTTCACTCCGAGCTTCTCAAGCTCTTTCAAGTCCTTGATCATCATCAGACAATGATCTTGGATTGACTATCCATCATGCATTTTAGCCTTAAATAGTCATTTAGTGATCTGATATTTGGCTGCACGACTCTATTCACCAAATAACTCTTACAGATAGCCAACATTTGGCAGGCAGTCTTGATATCTTCATGTTGGCGCTGAAGCTCATCAGACATCGAGCCCAACATGTAGTATCTGGCCTTATTATCTTCATCTATCCATTTATCAAGAAATGCTCTCTGTTCAGCGGACGGACGAGCTGGTAAGGTGAGAGAATCTTGGTCCAATATATGAGTTAACTTTTCAAAATCCAAAATAATTTTGAAGTTCTGGAGCCAATCCTTATAATTGGGTCTGACCAGTCTATGAGTATCCAGGATACGGGCTAATGGGTTGGATGCAGATTTTTTTTTCTATAGAGAGTCAAAGTTTTTAGTTAGATTTTGTAATTAAGATTTGATCAATTTATTTAGAGATTTAATTTTTAAATAAATTAGCTTTCACTATTTTCTCAAATTCCTACACTTTCTTTGTAGAGATGCGAAAATCTTCACGATTACTGATTTCTAGTGGGTGATGCAGTCTCACCAACTGACTCATCACCTCACCTAATAGTTATTGCCAATGAGTGAACAATCTTGTCTAATGATTCTCTAATCATGGTGCATCCATACTTGATCTCTAATTCATGAATCTCATCGTGCTCGAAATATTGATCCACTCCTTAGTTAAGTCAGACCCATCATTTGCACAAATTGGATTTTTAATTGGGTCTCTCACCATATCTAGAATATTGAGCTCGATCTATCCTCCAGCCCATAGCATCCAATGCCTAATAGACATAATTGCATCTTTCTGGTGCAACTGAATCACTATGATCAGTCGAGAACAATCAACCTCGAAAAAAGCCCGCACATCTACAATGGTGGAGACCTTAGACTTAATCTTTTCTTAGGAAGATTTGATTTAGGTCTTTTTAAACTTGACTTGACATAGCCATAACCATTATGACTAACCTAGTGGCATGGATTAACTCGGATTGTTAGCCACCTTAGATCAGGACTGGGTTGACAAATATGGCTAGGTAAGTGAGACCAGTGGAAGGGATATGCCATTAATTCGATGAAAATGCATTCGAGTCAAGTAGCTCCCAATTAAAAATTAGTCGATCGTATCTGTCAAACTTACCTTAGATACCAAATTATAGAGATAGAATCAATCAGATTAGCCTACAATCCAGAATCTAACTACTAAGCCTAATTAGGTCTTAAATTGATCGATCACTCATGTGACTCGACCTTGACGCAGACTTAATCCTATTAGTCTGATCAATTTAACTACTCTTGATCCCACCTAACCAACTCTAAATTTGATTTAATCAACCGTTAGACCTAATTGAGCTACTCAAGTCCGAACTCAATTTTATAAATATATCTTAGATCTAAAAATACTTAATTTTATATCTAATATATTTCATAATCTTAATTCTCAATTAAGTTTAGAATTCATAAACAAAACATGTATATAAAATTCTAAAATTTTAGGATCTAGAATTTTGTAGAAACTAAGTTTTGATTTTTAATTAAGATCGAATGCACAGCATCCCTATACACCATAAGAACATCCCATCGAATGGGAGAAGAGGGTCTTTAAACCATACTTCGTTCTTATGATCGGATGACCAAAGAGAATGCCTTAATAAAAAACATGATAAATCTATAAAACTAGTTAGATCTACATCATATATCACATATATAAAAATTAATCTAGCTAAAAATATGTTTTGCATACATCTCATGTATCATATTATGCATATTTTTAGATCTAAATTATTTCATAAATATCTAAAAAAGTAAGATTTAAATTTGATCATATCAAGTTAAAATTTATTCTAGAAAATTTTGTAAAACTATTCTACAACTAGTCTAAACATGCATCTATCATATCTCATATGAATAAATTAAATAAATTTATTTTTTATTTTTTAAATCTAATTATAATTTTTATAATATCAAAAAATAATAAATAAATAAATTTAAAAATTATAATTAATTAAATTAAAATTATGATCATGCTAGACTACACATAGAATAATTCTATTCCTAGTCTAGTCATGTATCTCATACATCTTAGATCTAGATTATTTAATTTTTAATTTTTTAATTTTAGATCTAATCATATCTAATATGACATCTAAAATTATCTAATTATTAGATCAAAAATAAATTAAAATCAGATCTAATAAATTATGGAATCTGATTCTGATACCAGTTGAAGAAAAAATCTATTTTTTGAGTCAGGTTCATTCAGATCTGATTAGATCAAGAAGGATATTTTAAAATTTTTTTTCTAAGATCCTAATTAGATCTGAGACTTCTTAGATCTAATTTTATTGATCTTATAATAAAAATAAAAATAAAAATTAAATCTAATTTTATTATACCTTTATTTTGGATAATCTAATTATCCTATGATGATCCTGATGCTTGTCTGAGGTTCTAAATATAGCTACGTAAGTGTCTGGCTCTATCGATAAAACTCAGATAGGATCTGAAGATATTCTTCTTCTCAATCGATCCTCCAAAAATTAGATCTGAATTTGATCTTGAAGGTCTTCAAAATGACTTTTGAAGAACAGTCGTTGTCTCTTGCAGTAGTGCTGCCTTCTTTCTTTCCTGATGCCCTTCACTTGCTTGGATCGCAACTTCTATGTGCCCAAAGTCTCTTGAAAGTGGAAAGGAGAGAGAGAGGACCAAAGGATGGCATGGAGAAGGAGGGAGAGGGGCTATGTGGTGTGGGCTAAAGGCAGAATTCTTAAATTTTAGGCGCAGACAGGGTTTATATAGATCTTACTATGCCATGCAGTGCCACATCATCCTGATCAATCATGGCCTTTTATACAATCAGATCTAAATCTGATTGATAGGATAATATTATCTGATCCAATCAGATTAGAGTCCCTCAAAACTCTCCTTAGGTGGTGTCAAGACTGGGTCAAACAAGTCTTCTCGGTGCCACCTAGTTTGATTCCCTAAAGCAACTGGAGTCCCATCTGTATGGGACTCCTTCTTCTATCCTCATGGGATGCACGCCACCTTAGGCATGCACCCCTTGTCTGTCTACTTTTTAGCAAGGGGATAAGTCCTCAGGTTTTTTTCTATGGGTGCATGACACATGGGCAGATGTCTAAGTATTCAGGATCAACGTTTGACCAATGTTCGAAGATAAGATTTAGCAGGTGACGAAAAATGGTAGGTGTTGTCTTAAATTTATCTCATAAATTAAGACAATTCTTTTCTAACTTGGACAAGCTTCAGTCAGACCAAGTAAAGATTTCTGAGTGAGCCCAAACACATTTGGCTCAGTCAAGATAAGTTTTAATGATTGTTAAAGAAGAACATTAGGCACAATCATGTGCTAGCATGATTTTCTTGAACTTAATTGAATCTTATTCAAATCAATTAAACTGGATTAATCCAATTGATGATATCCAGATCCAAATTTTTATTTATATGATCCAATTAGATTCAGTTCCGTATGATAATGGAATATATCGCAATCTCTATCATCGACATCATCGAAACATCTTTCCATGGATTAGAATTTTTTTGATTCAGACAACTAGTATGATCGATCATCCAAATCATTCTAATTACTTTCAAAATCTACCAGTAACACCTAGCAACATTTGGTGGCAACCCATCAAAACTAAAAGCAAATCTCTCGCTGTAGTTATCTGTGTGATTAAGTTCCTCTATCTTGAGCTCCGACCAGATTATGGTTAAGGTGATCTCGTCAAATCCTAATATCCATCATATGAATTAATCATTTGATTCAAGTCCAATGTTAAAATTATAATAGAAACTTTTTTTATTATTTTACTTGGTCATGGCCATGGGCTTATGGACTTGATTCTCATGATCATCATAGGGCTACTCCTCATCTACCGAGGTAGATAGATTTTTTATTGATGTAATCCAATTTTTATAATGAACATGCTATAGCCAACATATACCTTAGGATTTTGAATGGCTAGAAGATTGAGTTATGGTGTAGTCAAACTATAACACCCTCAAGGTGATCTATCGATGCACCTCAGGTCAAAGAACCAGACACACCACTGCAGCTTTGAGCCGGTCATCGACGAGAAGGTAGACTTTCTCATGACTGCTTGAGATGGCCACGCTCAGTGCCCTCGTTCTCTAACGAGTACTTATACTTTCACTTCAGTGTCTCTACACTGTAGACTCAAGACTCATCTATCCAAAAAAAGTGATCGTACACTAACCTTCTGAATCAATCACCATCCTCATGATGATTTTATGATTGGGAGCATTTTATAAGTTAATAATAAAAATTCATGTCTTAAATTTTCAACTCTTAAAAATATGAACTATCGTTACCATTAACTCAAGGGATGTATCACAGACACTTTAAAATACACACTATAATAGAAAATAATTTATTTTATTATTTATAGTTAAAATTTTAATTTTGCCCTTAGAAGTGTATTACAAGTGTCAACCAATCTGGCTTCTAGGGCACATATATCTAACAATAGGGACTTATCCTAGGAATCTTAAGATCTAGTTCAAGAGATCTTTAGGAGGCTAACTCATGTATGGATTGGGTCTAGATCTAGGAGATGAGAGCATGGGAGACATGGGTGTACATGAGGTCGATTAGTGCTTTCATGTATTAGGTTAGTCGGAGAGTTTTTTGGTCGGACCTAATTGCTATGTATAAATACATAGATTGTATTAGGATTTTAGAATGCTGTGGAATACAGATCTTTTCTTCTTCAATTTTTCTTCTTCTCTTCTCTCTAGAGTTGCCGCCCCAGGATTCTTGAAGAAGTCCTAGAGAGGGGGGACATCTTCCTCAAGCCTAAGGAGGGAGGCGCCCCATTACAAATTCAGGTAGAGGATCGATAGTTTGCTATCCATAGAGAACGTCACAATTTTCTTTAGATCCATGCTAAAGATCAGGAGCTTATGCAATATGGTATCGAAACTTGTGATGCCAAGGATGATTGGTGTTCGAGTGATATCATGGTTCTTTCAATTGGTATCAGAGCGAGGTGATGCTAGTTGGTGCGCTTACATAAGCAAAAAATAAAATTAAGAAATATGGCATATAGTAAGGGAGAGCAAATTTTGAATAAAAGTTAAACTTAATTAACTAGAATATTAAGGAAGAGCTTAATATTTTTAGATTATTTTACTTTCCTAATTTTATAGATAACCTCCATTTAGAGTTACTCTTTTTTATGTTATCAAAAAGAGGGATAGTTACTATTTAGTATATGCTTGAGCTTGATTAGAATGAAATATGATCTTATTATTTAGTGATTTCATATTTTTAAAAATATAATTATTTAGAAACCTATTATATATTATTTTGCATATACTCAAAAATTTTGTCACCATTAAAAAGAAAAAGATTATTGATCTAAAGATTGATTTTGATGATGATAAAGAGTTTTGAGTATAAGTTATAAAGTCTAATGATATTTATGAGGATGTGCAGTTTCAAAATTTCAAGTACTCATAATTTTTTTAAGTATTTTTTGATATGTTAATGAGGATAAAATCAAGTCAAGAAATCAAGTCTAATCTATAAATTAAATTGAAGAAGAAAAGATCACAAATAATTTTTGGCATGCATGGCATGCAAACTCGATCGATCTAGTCTGAAACTGAGCCGACCTAATCTTAGTAGAAGTAAAAGATGGAAAGCATAAAAAATAAAATTTTTAAGATTTAGAAAACTAAGTCGATCCAGTTAGAAACTGAGCCGATCCAATCAAAAATTGAGCTGACCCAGTGACTATAATGGCTAGTTTTCAGAACTATAGCTTTTTCATCTCATGAGCTTTTCAATGGCTATTTTCTCATCTTCAATAGCTAGATCTCTTTCTGAAGATCTTCCAGATATCAACAAGTGATGAACAATCTCAAGAATATATAAGAAAATCTTTGGAGCATCAAAAGAATATTTTGAAGGGTTTTATTATGTATTCATTATGAAAGCCAAAAAAAAGAGTTAGCAGAAAAGAAAAGAGGAGTGATTTTCAAACATTCTTCTGTCCTTCCATTATCCTCAAAATAGAGAGAAGTGAGGCTATTGATATTGAAGATCTTCACCTATCTCTCAAGTATTCAAAGAGAAGAAATCTATCCTAAAAGCAAAGTAATCTAGATTTTCTTCTCTTGGATTTAATAGAGTTTGTTTAAAATTATATTTTTATATTTTATTTCAAATTTTTTGAGGTGAGAAACTTGGTTTATCCAAGCCTAGAGTTGGATATTGTATTGATTTGATTGATGAGCTAAGATTAAAATCAATCGAATTTGATTGTTAGTCCGAAGAAAATAATCACTTGTAAGATTTTGGTTGGTGATCCAGAAAAAATCAACTGGATTGATTGTGAGCTTGAAAAATAATCTTATATGATTTTGGTTAGTAAGCTAGAAAAAATCAACTGAGTTTGATTGTGAGCTCAGAAAATAATTGGACGATAATTCTTGTTAAAAATTATAGTTAAATTCCTAAGTGGTTTACTTAGGAAGTGAACGTAGGTGTTGAGTTTGATACCGAACCACTATAAAATTTATATATTTATGTTTGTGCTTATTACTTTTATTCTTTATATCTTTTATCTTTCCATCGCTCTTTACATAAAAGATTATATTATTTATCGTGTGTACATCACTTAGTTTAGATCATTGAAAATATGCACATTAGTCATTTATTTTTTGAAATACCCAGTTCATCCTCCTTCTTGGGTAGCCATACCTGGGCAACAAAAGGTAACAATAGATGCCAATGGCACAGGACAATAAAAAGAAGGGAATATGGCTCATCCCTAGGAAGATAACAGCAATAACCATTACCAAAATAGGACACACCTGACAACACCCAAAATAGAAACAAGGGGGGATAGATAAGGGCAAGCTAGGTAGCTTTAATGCTTGCCTTCTCCTTTTCTAGATCCAGGAGCATAGAGACCACCACTTTTGCAATTTTTTCTCCAAAGGAGAAGCCACAAGCTCATCCCCAGTCGATCAGGAGCTCATGCGGCACATAATGTAACGGTCTTGATGGGTCAGCAACTTTAGGTGAGGTTGTTTTCTCCTTCTTTCTTTAGTTTGAAAGGAGTTTTCTAGTTGCTTCTTTAATAGAACCCACAGCCTTGGTTCTACAAGATTTTCTAGGTAAGGAGAAGGCGTCGCTAGTAGGTAGCATGGCACAGTTGATAGGGGATCTTAGAGTAGGGGCAACAATAGAGATCACCAAAGCATCAGTAGTTTTTGGCACTAGGGCATGAGATTCAGAAAAGTCATTAAGTTCATTGGTCTCCAAGTCATCAACTATTGGTGGAAAGGTTGACGAATTATAAGAAGTCTGTTTTAGGCTAGATGCCATGCCACCCTACTTTTGGGTCATCATGAGGACCAACTCCACATCACGATCTGCTTGAGCCAGCTTGCTAGGTAGTTCTAACACTGGTGGCTCTAGAACGGCGACCATAGGCACAACATAAATAAGCTCAAGAAGTTCCTTAAAAGCGTTATCCTTGTCAACCATCATGACTGAAGGAAGATGCTGCTCCGAGTTGAAATGTGGCAAGGGGCCTTTTAAGGAGTCAGATGAAGGAGTGCTCTCGAGTGCAATGAGATCAGAAAGGTGATCCACAGTCTTGGGAATCCCTTCCATGGGCAGGCAAATTGAATCCTTACAGTCCAGATGGCTGGGCATGGGGTCGGCCAGCTCACATCCTGGTCTAAGGATGTTGACCGAAGCAATGATTGGCTCAACATGCTCTTCGCCAGCGATTTGCACCAAGGTGGGGACAAGAGGGTTATGAGATTCAACAAACAACGCTTCACTCATAGACACAGCAAAGCTTGCATTCTTAGGCAATTGATCAATGATCGAGTTAGGATTACTGGATCCTGCCTGACCCTCTTGAGGGGTAGACGAAGAGGGTGCCCCCCCGGCCCCCAGCAATGTTCTAGCCGGCTGTAGACCAGGAGCTCCATCCTAAGCAAGGGGACTTGAGGGTGACCTGGGGGCTTCCTAGTCGGCTCTAGGCGTAATGTCCGATGGTAGGGGTCTACTTGGCGAGGCACTCCTGATGTAAATATGAATCTTGTAGGTGGCATCGCCAAGAGTCATGTGAATTAGAAAAGGAATTTTGCTAGGATTCTCACAAAAAACAATCACCTTGAAGATGGAAAGATCTCGGCTAACAAGGGTATGAGGAAGAACCTTCTCAAGAAGAGCAAAGCCAACGATAACCCTCCTAGTTGAGTCTGTGTCCCAAGCATGCATGGGAACTTCATAAAGTACAAGATGAACACGGTACTGAGGGCTATAAGGGGTTGCAGAGTCTCAAAAAGACTAGGGCTTAATCTGAAAGAAAAACCACTTGTCTTTTTGCACTCCTTGTCGGTGAGTGTGCAACAAATCCGCATGGGAGGGAAACATCACTAGTTAGGCATTATAGCCCACCTTGATTGGATCCCAATCAAAGGTGGGGTAGAACTGCCATAGGGCAAAGTGAATGCGATGAAGCCTAGGTAGAGGACTACCATCTCTATTAAGAAAAATATCTCAAGATTCGATCCATAATAAACTCAAAATAAGATTCAAGACGATGAACAGAGTCCAATGAGCCTAAGAATAACTCAAACAGAGCCCAGATGTAGAAGTTATGCATGAAGAAAGGCAGGAGGAGGTGACAAAACCGACGGGCCATCGAAGGGGCCCATGAGCTGATGCAAGTTGGTGCCAGCGTAGGCCAAGCCGACAACGCATGGTGGTGCTGGTCCAGTCGTACACTGGGCTGGCCTAAGCTTGCGGGCCACATGGGAGTGCACAAGCCTAGCGAGCGCCCAGCTTGTTATGCAGTCTACATGCACGGTGTGGACTGGAGACATTTCCCACCCCATTTTCCACCATCCAACGGATAGATTTGACATTTTCCTTGGAGTTTCATGCGGTTCACAGGCTTTTGCATGGATCAATTATGATCTGATGGTCCAGATAGGAGCTGATCATGATCAGATGGCTAGCGAGCATGATCTAGATATTTTTGTGCGATCAAACGGCTTTGGTTCAAGCCAATCATGATTAAACAGTCCACAGGGATTTTGAGTTTGATTAGAGCTCTATTTTTCTACTGAAATACTATTTCAGTGATTCTAGAGTCTATATAACTTTAATTGACGAATTGTTTATTGCATCAAAGAGCTGGTGATGTCCTCAAGATGCTAAGAGACTTTTTGAGAGATTTTAAAGAGTTTTTATAAGGATTTTAAAATTTTTTATTGAGAGACTCTTGTACAAGAATTAAGTGGTAAATTTTTTTATATTTATTTATTTATTATTTCTCTCATAGTGAAGTTTGTATATTTCATGGAGATAGGCTTGAGGCCAAACTCATATATATTTTATTATATTTATTTTATATTTTTTTTATTGCATGGTATCGACATCTATTTTTCTTGGATGCGGTTGTGATCTTGTGTGGGTGATCCGTGTTCTACAATTGAGGAATCTATCCCAATAAGTGGTATCAAAGCTTGGTTATCATGGTTAAGTGGTATCAGGTGGTCCAGATAAAGATAGTATTGATTGAGATTAGAAGATGAAGAAGATAAGCACAATCAAAATGGAGATCAACTAGTTTGATAGGAAGAGCAACTTTTCTTTATGACAAGCAAGGATGAAGGACGTGCTCATCCAATACGGATTGATCGATGCTCTCTTGAATGAAAAAAAGCTAGACGCCATAAAGGAGAGGACCTAGGAGCAAAAATAGATATAGATGATGAGTACCATCCATATGTACCTGACGGATAAGATGATGATCCATGTACTTGGTGAGACTTCTCCGACAGTATTGTAGTCAAAGTTTAAGAAGTTGTACATGACAAAATCTCTCATTAATATGCTATTTCTTTGGAGGCAATTTTTCAACTATGAATGGACGAAGGTCAGAACATGCAAAAATATGTCAGCTACTTTCAGAAGATTTTCATAAATATTCTTAGTGTAGATGAGAAGGTTGATGAGAAAATCAGAGCGTTGGTCTTGCTAGCATCGTTTCTTTCTTCATATGAGTCCTTAGTGACTGCTCTTCTAATGAAAAAGAGCATCATCAAGATAAACAAGATCACTGCAGTAATTCTCCAAAATGAGATTTTTAGGAAAAAGAATCTAGCTTCGAGCTTAAATGGTGGTAGCTCCACTTTAGCGATTTTTGGAGAAGCAGATGGCAGCAGACAGAACGGTAGAGGATCACAAGAAGGACGATCCAGATTCAGGATGAGAGACTAGAGTAAGATCAGATGCTATCAGTGTGATGAGTTGGGGCATCATGTTAGAGATTATCCACAACTCAAAGATTGGAGCAGGCTACTATGACGATGTTCAGTAGCAATATAGAACGCAGTGATGATGTTATTCTGATAACTGATGAGGTATCTATTTTTTTCTCCTAGTTGATTATGAATTTTGCTTATTTTCATCATGTATGTTGCAGAGAGAAACTATTTGACTCCTTGGAGACCAGTGAGGACGTTGTGTTCCTGCCGGATGGATCAAGCTATGAGATTAAGGATAGCGAGATGATTAGCATGAAGCTCCATGATGGAATAATGAAGAAGTTGGGTAAGAGATCTGATACATATCCAATTTTAAGAAGAATCTAATCTCACTGAGTAGACTGGATTCGATTGACTTCAAATGAAAAGCTGATGGAGAAATCCTGAAGGTCATGTACGGCAATAGGATGATAATTAGAGAAAAAAAGTATGGAGAATACTACTTTATGATGGGGAGTCCAATGCGAGGTGGAGCTCTAGATGAAGATGGATTGGACACGAGACAGAAGACTCGGGAGGATGAAAGGTGACATCATAGAGTTAAGTTTCTATTGCTGTAGAAGACTTTTTCGAGCAGATCTTTGGTTAGAGTGGACACAGTCCGTGATGAAAGTAGGATCGAGTGGCCTGGCTTGACTTTCATATTTATCCATCCATGAGATAATATGCATGCCCCAAAGAGTGGGGGCAAGATGGATCATAGGCCCTCAAAAATAGATGGATGCCGAATATTGAGTTGATATGGAGATCATTGAGAAAAATACCTCAAGATTTGATCCATAATAAGCCCAGAACAAGATTTAAGATGACGAACGGAGTTCAACGAGTCTAAGAATAGCCAAAACGGCATCCAAACAAAAAAGTTATGCATGAAGAAAAGCTGGAGGAGGTGGCATGGCCCATGGGCTGCTAGAAGATTCCACAAGCCGATAAGGCCAGCAACGATGTGGGCTAGGCCGACAGCACACGATGACACTAGGCCAACCATATAGTAGGTCAGCCCAAGCATGCGAGTGCATGCAGGCCGCATGGGCCAGCGGGCACCCAACCTATTAATGCATTCCATGTGCACAGCATGGACCGCGGACATTTCTTGCCCCATTTTCTATAGTCCAATGGACCAATTTGATGTTTCTCATGGAGTTTTGCATGGTTCATGAGCTTTTGCATGGATTGGTCGCAATCTGATAGCCCAAATAGGAGCCAGTCATGATCGAATGGCTGACGGGCATGATCTGAATATTTTTGTGTGATCGGATGGCTTTGGTTTGAGCCGATCATGATTGGATAGTTTAGAGGGGTTCTGAGTTTGATTAAAGCTCTATTTTTCTATTGAAATACTGTTTCAGTAATTCTGGAGTCTATATAACTCTGATTGACGAACCATTTATTACATTAGAGAGATGGTGACGTCTTAGAGGTACTGAGAGGTTTAAGAGATTTCAAAAAACTTTTATGAAAATTTTGAGACTTCTTATTGAGAGACTCTTGTATAATAATTGAGTGATAAGTTTTTCTTATATTTGTTTATTTTTTATCTCTCTTATAGTAAAATTTATATGCTCCATGGAGGTAGGCTTGAAACCAAACTCACGTATATTTTATTATCTTTATTTTATAGTTTTTTTCTTTCTTTCTCACATGGCATCAACATTTATCTTTCTTAAATGCTATTATGATCTTGGGCGGGTGATCTGTGTTCCGTAATTAAGGGATTTACTCTAACAGCCTCCTGATGAGGTGACATAGGGGACATCGGCATTGAGTGGTTGGTTATACCTCAAAGTGTAGTGCTCCTCAATAGGATGGAAGGCAATGATACTAGGAAGGCATCCCACGATGGCCAGGCTTCCAAAGCATCTCTCTTTGATCAGAATGGCATGTATGCGAGAAATGTCCGACCTTTCTATAGACAAAGCACACAAGGCCATTTCCACAATCTTGATAGAAGTGGCTGAAGTTGCCGCACCTGAAGCATGCACTTGGCTTAAACCCCTAAGGATGTCGAGGATGGACAATAGCCGGAGGATGAGGGCGCTGCCCAAAAAGGCCATGCCCAAGGTCACCCAAATTAATTGCAGAGTGAAGAGATGACCTACTACAGTCATTAGAAATGGTAGGGGAAGAAAGAGGTCCCGCCATGGCCGACTACATGTGGTTGATTGAGGGTTAGACCTAGTAGAGGCCAAAGGTTGCTTTCCTCTCACATCATTTAATAATCCATTAACTTTCTGGCTCTGCTCAGGAAAGACGTCAATAGGATTAAAGTGGCAAAAAATCCTTCCCAAAGGAACCGCATTGGCCCCAGTAAGGACCGCCTTATCGGCCATAGCCAGAGCCAGCTTCCAAGGTGCTCGACAATGAGGCCTCCATATCTCGGGGCCAAGGTTGCTTCTTGTCCACCCACTCCATCGAGAGGAGCACTTTGCCATTTGGTATCTCAACAATAGTGAATAAATTGTAGGCTCAACATTTGTGGGTGGAGGAAGACTCTCTAACTATCATCAAATGGATCAATAACACATCTTCAGGCAAAAGCATAAATATTTCTCTTACTGATATAAAAATATGGCTTTCTAATTCTGCAAGAGTTATGGTGTCTCATGTTTTCCATGAAGCCAGCAGAGCCACGAACTATATTTCTAAAGCATCCTTGGTTGAGGATGTTAGCTATTATTATACCGATACCTTGCCTGTTGAATTGTTTGACATTATTATGGTTGATTGCATAGGTGTACATTTTATTCAAAGATAAAGATGATACTTTTTAATAGGACAAGAAGGAGGAAAAACTTTCCTCATAACCTTTGCATGCAAGTACAATGGAGGCTACTTAATCCAAACGATGTGAGGGATCTAGTTGAGAACTGAGTGATACATAATTCTTTCTGTATTGCACCACTGATGTAAGGTTTTAATGGCATAGCGAAGCATGGATTTCAAAAAAATTTTATTATGACATACCATAATATCAAACTCTAAATCCAAGAATACCTTGATAGTTAATAATCAAACATATAAAATTAAAATAGAAATAAAATAATATCTATCATGCTAAATCTAAAATTTTTACTAGGTGCCCAAGTGTTTGCCCTCCAATGATAATCCACACAAGAACTAGGTTCAAGACTCTAGTTCTCTACTTTAATTCTTCTTGCTGAATTCTTCTCTAAAGAACTCTCTTGGCTTTTTTGGCACACAACACTTCTCAAGTATTTGGCCTTGCTTCCTCTCCTCTTAGGTTTCTCCCTCTCTCTCTTTCTTTTCTCTATCTTTCTTAATTCTCTTCCTAAGCTCTTATCTTAAATGAAAAATTTCTTATCTTTGAGAAAAATCTTGTTGTAACAAGAGAAGGAAGAGAACAATTTAGACACCTTTAGAGACTTTGTGTAAAGGCTTTGTGTAAGAAAGAAGAGATCATGAATGAATACCTAAATCCCTTGGCATGCCACCTATATATAGTTGGCGTGGAGATGCATTCTCAATAGAACACATCCCTCAATCATGCCCCTTGAGAATATATCATGCCCCTTGATAAAATCTCATGCCATCTGCATAAATACCAGAGATTTAAAATGAAGAGATGCATTCTCACAGATGGACTCTTTAGGGGTGCTAATTCTCAGTGTTTCTCTAAAGAGGCACAAATCATCCCAAGGGGTGCCAACTCTATCCAATGGCTTGATCTCCATCCAAGGGGCATCTAATGGCCACAAAACAAGGTGCCAATCACCATCTGGGGGTTGGAACCAAGAGATAAATACATAGGCATAAAAGAATTTAAGATACCATTACCACTTGGACTCTAAGTTCTTATTTAGTTATGGTGCCAAGAGGGGGGATCAAACCCAATTCAATTGGATTCAAATAACATCTAAAGAAGCCAATTATGTGCCAACTCTAAGCTAACCTAAATTAGACTCGATCCAATCATGAGTCTAATTAGATCAAATCAGCCGAAACCAATATTATAACAAATCTGACCTTTAGCAATGACAAATTTACCATCGGTAATAACTATTTTTATCAATCGTCAATGGTGACCAAAAGAGAAGCCATTGCTAATAATATAAAAATATTATTAGCAATGGGATATAGCTGTTGCTATAGTCGTCGCTAATAACTCCTTATTTTCTCATGATTGATTTCACCTCCCGTCCCTAAGTTTTTACTAAAAACTCCTCCCCCCCCCCTTCCCTAGTGGTCTTCCCTCCCGCTCCCCCCTCCCCTCTGATGCTCATGCCGGCACCCCACCACACCCTCGTGGTCATGCTACTCCCCTCCCCTCTCCCTTAATCGCACCCCCTCTTCCCCTCTCCCTAATTAATGGTCTTCCCTCTCCTCCCCATGACGCTCGTGCCTGTAACCTCCCACAACCCCATGCTCATGCCCCCCCTCCCCTCTCCCGTGATCGCACCCCCCTTCCCCCTCTTCCTAACGGTCTTCCCTCCCTCCCTCCTAGCACTCATGCCCGCAACCCCCCACCCCGTGCTGGTGCCACCCTCCTCCCCTCTCCTATGCCTCACCCTTTACCGTCCCCACACCATCGAAGTCCATGTGAGACCCACCTCTCCTCCTCTTCCAGTTTCTCCTTGTTGGATCTGCCGTCCCCACCTTGAATCATCATCACCACATCGGATCACCGTCCCCATCTCCGCACTATTGTTCCTACACCCACGGACCGACTATGTTAGTGAGTATTAATGACGACAGCAGCGACGCTACTAAAAATTCTTTTATTTTAATATAGTAATTAATTTTAATTATATAATTAATTAATTAATTAGATATTTTATTTAACTATGATGAAAAATTTGGATGATTGATTTTTAATTAATGATCCTTATTAGAACTAGGGGTGCAAATGAATCGAATCGGATTGGGTCATAAGTAATCCCGATCCAATATGATTTCTTAATTGGATCTAAATATTGGATATAAATTCAGTCCAATAGAAGATCAGATCAGATTGGGTAGGGATGGTAAAAATCGATCTGATCCATCAATCCAATCCGCATTCGACCCATCTTAAATAGGTTTGGATTTGGATTAGTTTCACTCACTTGCTTGAGGTTAGGATTTTTGAATTCTTTTCTTGGTGCCTGATGAAAATTGAAAAGTTGAAAGCTTGAAGTAGATCGGTCATTGGTGGTTTCTTCTAAATTTTTTTCTTGATGCGTAATGATAATTAATTGCTCTAATTGGCTGTTACTATAGTTTCTTTGATTTTGATTTTTTTTTATTAATTGCTCTAATTGTTATAGCTTTAGAAATCTAATTGATTACTGTTTTATATTCTTTTGATTTTAATTTTTTATACTGAATATCAAAATATGCAGTATGGCTTATGTGCAGAGGTTTGCTTTAAGGTTTATGTAGGAAGGCTATGATGATTTTGAGATATCTTTTTGTTGATTCAACTATTTCTAATAGCAATAATCTTGGACGGCCTCCTTCTACAAGCAATCGATTATTGCTATTTTAATTCAGTTGTAGATGAAATACTAAATCTGAGCCTCCTCTTTCTCTTTCCTTCTTTGATGTTCTAACTACTTTTAATTTTTTGGTAGCTAATATAAACTTTCATTATATTATATAGATGGATAAATAGGTCGGATCGGATAACCTATTTATTAAATACATCAGATTTAAGTTCAAAAATCTAACCTATTTAATAAATAGATTAGGTTCAGTTTTGATGTTTTTTGACCCAACCTATTTATGATCCAACCCAACCCGATTGCCACCACTAGGGTCGGGTCGGGTCTGGTCCATGATCACATTTCTTGACCCAATAGATCATTTGGATCAGATTGGATCCATGCATAACCTAGCTCCGATCCATGAATATGGGTTTGGTTTAGATTCGATCCATGATGTATCAAACAAGTAGAATTTTATAATGAAGACCGATATGGACCATTAGCAATTTCTGCTTATAGAATGCTGTTAGGATGGAGCATTCATGGAAAGCTAGCATATCTCTATTGCATAGAGAATAGAAAATTATTTCAACTTGAGCATAGTGCAAGCCCTACTAGTTCGATTGTCATCATCAATTTCTTTTCTAGCATCATCCTTTTCGAAAGCAGCGGGACAGTTTCAGGAGGAATAAGATAGAGAAGGATCATGCATCCCATGCCTCATTAGTATGAAAGTGTTTTAGAGGGTATCCCAAAAAGACGAAGTCCAGTTTGACATACTATTTAATAAGCAAAAAACTTGGGGGTTTAGTATAATTCATCACTGGATGAAGCACAGCATCTTTTGAAAATTACTATACTAGTTCACTAATTTGATCCGTCATAATCTTGACATCATGCACATTAAGAAGAATGTATTCGATAATATTTTCTACTATATTATGGTGGTAAGAGATTAGAGACAAAGATCTCAATATTTGCCTATTCCGCTTATGAATTTGGGCATGAGGTTCGCTGGGTATTAACTGATACTGAAATTCGATAGGCAATGACATATATTTTGCTAAACTATGCAGAGGTCAATCCATATGTTGAGTAAGTATCCATCATAATCTCAACTCTTTAATCACTTATCATCAAGTAAAGCACTCCCATGCCTTTCCTCATGAAGCTTCTACTCTAGCTGAAAGACTCTTCTTCAAAGCCCCACCTCTCCTTTCTTGGACTTCTTTTCCAAGTCTAAGTACCTCTTAGCAACAGCCTCCACCTAGTTATCCAATCTCTTATATCTCGCATCTAGAATGCCACCTCCAACTGCTCTCATTCTCCCAATCTAGGCCTACGAACTCAGAATCACCATGATCTTCTGGTATCATTTTATTTCTTACATTATCTTGAATCATTTTAAATACTTATCTTGCATCATTTTTAATTCTGCATTGCTATCTATAATTATAAATCTATTTATTTTTATTTTTAGAGATTATAGATTATATCTTTTAGAGATAGGAGCCATCACAGTTGAGGAGAGAGCTCTCAAGGAGAGAGCCCTCATGCAGCTAGCCGCATGGTTCTGTACCACACATACCATATGATAAACTCTAATATTTTAGATATTATTTTAATATTATTTTATCTTTTATTATCTAATATAATATTCTTTATGATGTCTTGATACTATCAGGTTCGGATGATGTAGGATCATTAGTGACCCTATAGTCACATGGAGCAGCATCCAACTCTTAGAGTCAGTGGCATAGTAGAGGATTCATCCTGCTCGTGGCACCTTCGACTCGATCGAAGGATAAAGAGTTCATCCATAATCAAAGCCGCTCATGAGTATTATATCTTTATTGAATACGTTTAAAATTTAGCCATTTTAGAGTCTAACATTTATTATTTAAAATTAATTTTGTAGCACATTTAAAGAGCCTAGGATGCCTCGTGTAGTTACCAAGACCATCCAATGATTGATGCCAGTGTTAGTGAAGGAGTTCTCCAGTTGGCCATCGAGGGCTCATGATATAGTCTGAAAGATATTTCTGGTAAGTCAAAGATATTTAATTTTTAAATTCACAGTAGGTTTGTATTCTATTTATTAATACATGCTTGCTTGTACTTGTAGGAGTACTACCGATTCAAGACTTCTCGAAATGAGGAGGCTGACCATCGGACCTTCGAGGAGGTAGCCACACATAGGCTCTAGAATGGATTGTACAGCCTTTAGCAGTCCACCATAGAGCACTCCAGCTATGAGTCACCATCGGACTGGAATTCTTACACAAATCACTAGATAAGGTAGATATATGGAAGGCCCTCTGTAACCGGTGGAGCACTGAGAAGTACTCTGCTAAGCAGTAGAGGGCATAGTAGAATCAGACCACCCAGCAAGATCCAATCAAGCACACAGATAGCTTTGTTGGCATATATATTATGGTTGATAGATTGGTAAAAATTCTATACTTAAATTAATTTCATATTGAATTGATCATATATATATTTTAATTTATTTAATTATATTATTTATTTATTATAGATATGGCAACTAGGTCGTGCACCAAGATAACTACAGATATGGGAGGCCACACACTAGTTTAGAAAAATTAGTGATTACTTAGATCCTAGATCTTGACAAATTATGGTAATAACTTTAAATATTATTTATTAAGTTTTTATACATACTAATATATATGGACTAATAAATTTTAAAACTATATAGAAGGATTATGCGGAGTATCTCGTATCATGGCACAGTCAGGACCCATCCTCTTAGCACCTCTTTGACCATGAGGAATGGCTTAGGGCCATCAAGGTATGGGTAGGAGCCAGATCATAGGATTCGATCATAGCTTCCACTCTTCAGTAGCTCGATACTCTTCGATGTCCTCCTCTCAAGCCTCGATGATCCAGACGTAGGGTGATGCATATATGGAGGAGGTCGTATAAAAATCTTAGAGCTAGCAATCTCAGAGCTTTCGAGATGCTGTCTGCGATATGGTTGTTAAGATTTCTCGAAACCCGCATCATGCAATCGGTTAAGCTCGTTGTCATAGCAATCACAACATGTAAGTCTAATAATAATTTTCTTATTTTAAATCTTTATATTTAAAAACTTCATATATTTAAGCTTAAGTTCGAAAAGAAGATCTAGGAGGTAAAAATTCAATCTAACCATCCAATCAATGTTCTAAGGGTGTTTATAACTTTGTATCATCGAATGAAGTAAGAACAATCTGTTTGAGAATTGAAGTAGTATATTAAAATATACGTCTTTGTATTGATATATACACTTTCATATCGAAACTTACTAATAATATTTTATTTTTTTTACAAAATATTGAGGTATTCAACTCTCATCCATCAGCTACTAGAGATGACGTATAGGAGCAGGAGGATGATGAGAAGGATCTCACATGATATATATATACACATACACATTTTATACTTATAAAGCAGTATAAATTTATAAATTTATATAATTTATATTTTTAATATAATATAATTAATTTTATATTTATGATTATAGTAAATAATTATTATTTTATTTATAATAAATTTTAAAAAATATAATTACTTATTATTATGATTAAAATAGATTTTTAAAAATTTAATTTTAAATTTTTTAAAAAATAAAATAATTTTAGCGATGGCATTAGCGATACTAGTATGTGTAAGTAAAGACTATTATCAATGGCATTAGCATCGGTATTGCCAATGCTAATAGTTTTAATTATAAAAAAATTAAAATAAAAAAATATTAGCGATGACTTTGTTGTCGCTAATATCATTGCATATTATGTATATTAGCGATGAAATTCTTGTCATCGCTAATAATAGTATTAGTGATGATCTTATTTTCGATGAGCTTTCAGCAATAGGATTCCATCACTAATAGTATTAGCAATGAAGATTTGATTATTAGCGACAGTATTTTGCTAATAACCTTTTTTCTTAAAGTGCAAGAACCAAAACCGAATTCGACTTGAATCAAGAGCTAGGATTTGCAACACGTGCTAGCATGTTCATCTTGTAAACATGACCTAATCCAATTAGATCCTTGATTAGTTTTCTTTATATGTGACCTATTGAGTTTCACATTTAGCTAGTAGTAGATTAAAGTACAAGTTGATCTGATTTGATTAAAACCTTTCTAATCAACTTAGGTCAAATACATATTAGCCCAAGTTGATCAATTAGAATTTTTTTAATTTGATTTATAAATTAAACTCTTTAATTCATGAAAATATATAAAACAAGATTGACATCTAGCAATATGTCATGTCTACCTGTAAGATATGAAATTTGATAGAAATACTAAATATATCCTTCAGTGATAAGTTATCCTATAATTCAATCCTTCGATCATACTGCATCTTGAATATAACTATGGACATGAAATAATGTTAAATTCAATTTCATATTCATGTTTCTCTTGACCTTATAACAATGATTCGATTAATAAAATATTAGAAACTCTTTCTATTTTTTATTCTGCTTTTATCAAAGACTTTCTGAATCATCATATGATTAGAGTATGCAGGATGAGATCTTCTCTTACTAGAAGTGATCGAGTTCTTGTTGACTGATTCACAACCTTTGTGCATAATCTATTATATTCAGAACATCCCATATATGACTTTAGTCATGAATGAGTATGAACCAAAATATGGATTCATGTGCACAAGATACTATGGTGGTCTCAGGTCTAGGATCAGTTGCACTACTACTTAGAAAACTATATTTTGACATGTAAGTATGACTCCATTAAATGTTCTCTTGATGGATCAATTCAGTGAACTCATTCTCTAATGAGTACCCACATCCTTGTATTAGTATCTCCATATAAATAATTATGAGATCAACCATCCTCTTCATTGAGAATATATAGGATGTGCCAATTTTATCAGTATCATTGATCCCCGACTCAGTATACCTACTAAAATAATAATTTTACAAATAATCAATGAAAATAGGATCGTATATATATTAAATAGAACACCATAAATTATAAAAGAAGATAGATATGCATACTTGTTTGAGCTATAGTTGATGTGAGGTTGTTGTTATTGGCCGTGTGATTGCTTGGTCTTCCTCTCTATGACCTAGAATCTCAATGGTGCTCTCAATAGGACAAGCAACTCAATCTAGATTAAAGAGAAAACCTAGCATACGTGTAAATAGGTGTTTTACTGGACCCTCCCATCATGGGCTTCAATAAGATCCAAGCCTACACTTAACCATCTAGCTAGACTTTTACAAAAAGATGTTACTACCCGACCAATTAGGATCACAAATAAATTGGGCTAACAACTCAATGGACTATACATCAACCCATTTTTATAAAAATAAATAAATCAATTAATGTAAGCCCATATACAAAAAATTTTCAATATTCTCCTACTTGGGCTATATTAATTGTATTGTTGAAAATATTTTTTTTTTGAAAATAGACTCTCGAGTTGATAACATAGAAAAGCAACATGTGGCCACATTTTTTAAAAAATAATAGTCCTGAGATAGCATTTTAAAATCGATCTGGTCCAATATAATCTTAACATCGGATTATAGTAATCAATATATACTCTCATCATTAACACAACCATCCATAGTCATAAATGTTAACAATTAAATCAACATGGATCATAAGTCTAGTAGTGTAGTAAGAAATAGTACTAACATATGATCATAATATAATATGCACTATTTTTTATTGGTCCCCATTGCAATTTCTAAATTGAATGAAATTGCATGGCTACACAAAGCCTGTATGTCTCAAAAGCAATCAACATAGAGATATATCATAAATACAATTGTTATTCTTAAGACTTGGCAACATGCCTTAAGATACTATGTCGTACTCTATTTTTAATTACACAACATATAACAAATAATAATGATGATCATCAAAAAATATAGCTTATTAATCAAATGATATACGGTAATGTGCAACATACAAAATTATTCAAAAAATTCAAATTACATAAATTCCCACTAATCCAAGGAATCAAAGGATTCCAAAATTCCCATGTCCTCAACATGTTCTTTAAACATCATGAGTCTTAAACCTTTGATTAGAGGATCAGCTATCATGGACTCTATTTTGATGTTTTCTATGATAATATCTCCCTTTTTAACTAAGTCCTTGACCGTAAGATACTTGATTTCTAAATGCTTAGACCCACTACTTATTTTGTTATTCTTAGAGTATAATACAGCTGCACTATTATCACAATAAATCACTATCGATCTAGATATAGAATTAATAATTCTCAATTATGAAATCAAGTTTTTGAGCCAAATAGCTTGGGACGATGCGCCATAACATGCAACAAACTTGGCATATATGCGAGAAAATGCAATCAGGCTTTGCTTAACACTTGTTTAAGAAATAGGTCCACTAGCAAACATAAAAATATATCTTGAAGTGGATTTTTTTATCATCTAAACAACTACCAAAATCAAAATATGAATATCCAACCACCTCAAGATTATCGACCCTTCGTACATAAGCATAAAATCCTTTATTCTCTGTAGATACCTCATAACTTTCTCGACTATAATCCAATGATCATGACTTAAATTTGATAAGTACCTTGTAAGAACATTTACTGCAAAGATAATATTGGGTCTTATGCATACCTATGCATACATCAAGCTACCAACTGTACTAGCATATGGTATATTTTTCATTACTTTCTTTTCAAAATCATTTTTGGATACTGTTCATTGCTTAATTTATCTCCTTTCACAATAGGAGTTTTACCGCATTTACATGTCTATATTTTGAATTTTTTGAGCACACGATCTATATATGCCTTTTGTGAAAATCCTAGGACATTCCAAGATCTATCTTGATGAATCTCAATGCCCAAAATAAAAGAGGCTTCTCTAAGATTTTTTTATATCAAATTTTATAAATAAAAAATATTTAGTATTATCAATAAGGTCTATGTTATTACTGGCAATTAAAATATCATCCATATAAAGTATTAAAATAATAAATTTGCTCCTACTAACCTTTATATAGACGCACTGATCAAACTTGTTCTCTTCAAAATCAAAGGATGTCACCACTTTATCAAACTTTAAATACCATTGATGGGATGCTTACTTAAGATTGTAGATGGACCTCTTTAATTTGCATACCATGTACTCCTTGCCATTTTTTTTTAAATCACTCAAACTGCATCATGTAAACTTCTTCACTCAAATCTTCATTAAGAAAAGTTGTTTTAATATCCACTTGATGAAGTTCCAAATCATAATGAGGCACCAATGCCATAATTACTCTAAAAAAATCTTTAGTAGCAATTGGTGAGAAGGTTTATATAAAATCAATACCTTCTCTCTGGGTATAACCCTTCGCAACCAATCTAGCCTTTAGTCTCTCTACATTTTCATTGCTATCTTTCTTAGTCTTGAATACCCATTTACATCTAATTGGCTTGTGCCCATCAGGTAGATCAACAAGATCCCAAACTTCATTATTTGACATGGACTTTATCTCGTTTTTCATTGTCTTTAACCATTTATCTACTAGATGACTATTGAGGGCTTTATTATAAGTTGTTGGGTCCACATCATGACTAATATCATATTTTCTTCTCCAAGATAAATGTAATATTAATTAAAAATTGCTAATCACCTTTCCCTTTGGGATCTTTTCAAGGGTATTTCTATAATTAGCTCATTTATGGAAGGAATCTCATTTACAATAGGGGCTCCATTAGTAATTGGCAAATTGCTAGATTCCACTTCCTACTGACATTCCTATCTATTACTTGCTTCCATAAAGTTGTCATTCAAAATAGGTATAAGTATTGAAACAAGATTACCTGACTCATACCTTTCAAAGGACTGAGAACTACTTTCTTCAACAATATTTAGTTCTAAAAATTTAGCTATCTGAGATTCAACAAGTCTGGTGCCACGGGAAGAATAATAAAATTTATATCCTTTTGAGTGACTAGGGTACCCATTAAAATAGCATTGAGTGGTCCTGGATTCTATCTTCTTTTGAGAAGGATCATAAATTTTTACCTTAATAGGACACCCCCATACAAGGAAATGATTCAAACTGAATTTTCTATCTGTCCATAACTCAAAAGGTGTTTTAGGTACTGATTTGCTGGGCATACGATTCAAGATATAAGCTGTTGTTTTAGTGGCTTCATCCCATAAATACTTAGGTAAGTTAGATTTGCCCATCATGCTCCTTTTCATTTTCATGAGTGTACGATTGCATCTTTTTGCAATTCCATTATGTTCAGGTCTCTCAGGCATTATATATTGGATGATAATTCCATATTTCTATACATATTTAGCAAAAGATCCCAATTATTATCCAATTTTAGTGTACTTTCTATAATACTCACCACCTCAATTAGATCTTACTATCTTGATTACTTTTTCTAACTATTTTTCAACTTCAGTTCAAAATACTTTGAATACATCAAGAGCATCAGTCTTTTCTTTAATCAAATAAACATAACTATATTAGTAAAAGTCATTAATGAAGGTAGTAAAATATCTATTTCCATACAAGAAAGTCGAAGAAGGCCCATTGATATTTATATTTATTATTTTTAATAGTTTCTAACTACAAGTGGCTCCTTTCTTTTTAATCTTTGTCAATTTTTCTCTCACACAACCAACACAAATTCTCAAATTATCTGAAGCAAGAGGAGATATGATTTCTGCCTTCATTAATCTCTCAACTCATTCTTTAAAGATATGGCCCAAACATTTATGCCATAACAACTGAGATTTTTTCTTGATCAAAGATCTTTTAGTCATATTTTTCTCAATATTATAAGAAGAATTAAAACCATTGGGAGACAAAGATAATTCATATATTCCATCAAATAAATTATCACTGCCAACAACTTTGGAGTGGTAAATTAAGTCAACCTTTTTATTCCCAAAAGTAAAATAATATCTAGTTTTATCAAGCAAAGAAAGAGAAACTAAATTCCTTTTTTTAAAAATATACGTAAAAGATATTATTCAAAATAAGCTGAAAATCAGAGTCTAATTGCAAAACAACTGTTTCCACACATTCAACTTCAACTCCAACATCACTTCCAACTTTAAGCTTTGATTTTCTCTGACTTGGCTCCCTCAAATTTGTTAGCCCCTATAAAATAGTTGCAACATGGTTAGTAGCACCACCATCAAGCCACCATGAATCTAAAGAAATATCAACCAAATTTGATTCAAAACAAACATAAACATAAGACTCATCTTGTTCCTTATTTTTCTTTTCTATCCAGACCTTAAACTTATAACGGTCAGCTCTTTTGTGATCCTTCTTCTTGCAATGATAACATTTGAAACTCTTATCCTTTGTTTCACTATTAACCTGTTGCGGATCCTTATCCTTCTTCTTGAATTGCTAATCTTTCTTAGGAGCATGAGAGTTTGATTTCTTAAAATTTTTCTCTTCCTTAGCGAAAAATGGCTTACCATGGAAAATAAAATAGGCTGATTCACTCTTCTCCTTTCTCAGCTTTTCTTCCTTAGCACATATTTTGAAATTAGATCATTCACATTCCAAAACTGGTTGTGAGTATTATAGGTTGTCTTGATTTGGTTGAAGTCAGATGGCAGAGAATTTAGGGCATGATGAACAACAAAGTCATCAGGAAGATGAATGTTATAGACCTTGAGCTTACACTGGACATGCACCATTTTCAATATGAATTCTCTAACATCCTTAGTCTCATCATATTTTATGTTAGTTAGCTCACTCATCAACTGTCCAGCCTCTATCTTGTCGGATACCTAATACGTCTCTCCTACAGTAGTAAGAAACTTTTTGGTACTATTGGTTTCTGGTAAACCGCTAAGAAGGTGTGCTTTGCTATCGATCTCTTCAATGCTATGAGACTTAGGCGGTTGGATTTTTTTCATCTGATATAGTGGTTTTTCTCATCATTAGTGCTCTATTCAGTGGATTTTGGTGGTTCATTCTCACGCAGAGCCAAATCCATGTCTACTATATCCTAAGCAAGCTCAATATCTTACCTCTACCTTTTATAATAAGAACTAGTCAGGACTTTAATTATGGCATTATTGTTCACAACAAAAGATATTGTTTACACATAATGCAACAAGATCAAGCATGGGAGTTGCTTGTAATAAGCAATTTCACAATAGAACCAATTGTGCTATCATAAACTCTCTTTTGGACGGAGAATATAATATACAATTAGACTCTAAATATAAAATTGAATAAAATTAAGAGAATATGTAATCATTAAAAAATTTATCCCCTTTAGACAGATAGATCCTCCAAGCCATACATCTCTACAAAAAAAAATAATCTTTAAAATCTATCTTCTTTAGGCAGATATATTTTTCAGATCATTTGTCTCAATCATTACACTTCATGCAACTTCCAAATTAATATACATAGTAATCCCCTTTGGCCAGGCGATTATGCACATTAATTTAGAAAATTTTTCATCACTAGGATAAACTCATTGCCAATGCAAATCTTGATGCTTAAACCACTTTGATGATGAAAACTCCAACAACTAGCAATCAATGTTCCTCAATCAAAAAATATATATATATATTGCTCCAATTTTATTATCATGTATGTTAAACAACATATATACATATGATCAAACAAAATAAAACAGTTTACAACATGTACTTTTAATGATCAATAGTTGAATAAACTGAACAATAGTAATCACCACAATTCAAAATGCCCATTACATATATATATATAAATATATATATAATCAAGATTTTTTTTTAATCTCACAAAAATAAATTTAAGGGTGAGAATGGTGCCGTTCAGAGCATGCGACACTATCTTTCTTGTTGTAAAGTCAACCATTCAGGTACGAACAAGGAACCACACAAAAAATTTATTATGCCCTAGAAAGTATTATGTATAAACTATTTGTTTATTTATGGTATTACATAGGCTTTTCAAATAAATCGCAGTCCTTACCAACATTCTGACCCCAAGAGGGAAGGACGTTTAATGGATGTGGGGTTTCGAATAGTTTTGTTCCTAATACTGAGCCTACGATTCACAAATAGATCTAAAAGCGGCAAAGCACCGCCGTGGGCAGAAAAGCATCCAACAGAAATAAATTACATAAATCATGGATTCTAAAAAATATATATACCGGCTCTGATACTATGTGAAATAATAATTTTATAAATAATCAATGAATACAAGATCGCATATATATTAAATAGAACACCATAAATTATGAAAAAAAAAGATAGATATGCTTACTTATTTGAGCTATAGTTGATGCAATGCTGTTGTTATTGGCCGTATAATTGCTTGATCTTTCTTTCTACGACCTAGAATCTCAATGGCGGCTCTTAATGGGACAAGCAACTCAATCCATGTTAGAGAAGGGATTTAGCATACATATAAATAGGTATCTTATTGGGTCCTCTCATCATGAGCTTTAATAAGATCCAAGCCTACACTTAACTGTCTAGCTAGACTTTTATAAACAGGTGCTACCGTCCGATCCAATAGGATCATAAATAAATTGGGCTAACAACTTAATGAACCATCCATCAACCCATTTTTATAAAAATAAATAAATCAATTAATGCAAGCCCACATAAGAAATTTTTTCAACACCTACGACTCGAAATATTTTAGATCAGGGTTTTAGAATTTGAGGTCTTATTGGCATAAACTCATCGTGACCCTAAAATCATTATCCTAGTCTATATATAGAATTCATCATAATCTTAATAATTATAATATGATAAAATAAAATATCTTTTATTTATTTATAAAATATCAAGATAAAAAAAAAAAAAAAAAATCCTGTGACGGTGCAAATTGTGATTGGCTTGTAGAAAATTGATGCATTTAGCACGGCTCCAACGGTGCCAGGAATGCTTGCCGTTACATTTTCGAGTTGCAGTATCGCAAGAGTGCACCTGGATATCCTTGGCTGGTGCGTCACAAATTTGAAGGCCTTCTCTACGGATTTGAATGGCAGAAGACTCGCTTCTGGTACTCTTGTTCACATGAATGCTCAAGCTTTTAGTTGCAATGCTTTGCTTGCTAAACACCACCATTCAGCCCATGCGCTGCACTGGCTTCTCAATTTCATTGCTGTGTTTTGATTTGGGGCTCATGTTGTTCATCCTTCATCTCAACTCTACATGGAAAACTACACTACAAATTCCTCTCTTTGAATGCATGATTGATATGCTACATGTGATCGGTAGCTCTGGTTCTGGGCATTTTCCTTTTGAAGATTAAATTTCCGGTTATGTTGATAGAAGAGCACCAGGTCCCAAATTATCGGATGCATCGATCACAATTTTCAGAAGACGCTCGTTGAGTGTTTTTCCCTGGATTCCAAGCACAGCTGCTCGATTGGTACAAGGATGATGATTGGGCATCTCAATCTACCATGGGATCTTCTGTAATATAATTGTCGTATTGGCATTGCAATATTCTCCCAGTTCTCATCATGTAAAAGGGTGACTGTTTACTTCATGGCTTGACTGCATCTTGCATCCGTGCTTGCGTGTAACTGTGTTGGTCTTTTGCAACTAGCTTTTATCCTACCACTCGATAAAGATTCTAGCCCTCTTTCTACCAAGAAAAGAAGATAAAAATAATTTTTAAAAATCAAAGAAAATCCCGAAGATGGGTATATTTAATATATTGCAAGAAAATTATTTTATCGTGACAATTTATTTATGATAATATGTATTCCTATCACAAAGACATCCCGTTCATGATGACTATTAATGGATGTCACAAATTAAAAGTCTTGGGTTATTTCTTGTGACAAAGGAAAATCTTGCAAGATGACATCTTAATATCGATCATGAAAGGCCATCATTATAGTTGTGGCAGCAAATAAAATTATGAAAGGAAAAAAAGGGTCGTGTTTTTGCATTGAAAATTTAATTATTACTACTAAGTTTTCTACGACAAATATATATTGTTATGATGCAGGCCTCTGATATTTTTGTGACAATATCTGGTCATCACCTATAATTGAGTTTTTTGCGATGTTCCTTTTTTGTCATAATGAGAGTCAATCTTTAGTTTTTGCAATAATGATTATTTTGTCATCACCTATATATATATATATATATATATATATATATATATATATATATATATATATATATATATATATGTATGTATGTATGTATGTATGTATGTATGTATGTACTATATGAAAATTCTATTTTATTGTCATGAAATTGGTATGTTATCATACATCAAATGAAATACCAGTCTCAAACCTTTGCTTGCAATTTGTTTTCATTAAATATTTTCTATGATGAGAAAAGTCATCAAAAAAGCTATAATTTTTTTTTTTTTTTTTGTGACACAATTTTCTCATTGCTGTAAATGATTTTTTGTGACACATTCTTTTTTATCATGTAAATGTTTATCCATAAGAACTCTGAGTTTTGATATTTGTTATGTCAACCTAATCCACTATTTTAAGAAACTTTCTTTCACATGAATAAAGGAAGGGGTTACCAAGTCAATTTTGCATATATTTCTAATTGTTGCTTTTGATTTAGAGCGCAATTAGCATCTAAGTGGAAACCAAGAGTTTGAATTATAAACTAGAGTTTATATATAGAGTTCTATTATGCTATTTTGATTATTTATCATATTATAAGAGGCATGCATTCAATTAAATGAAAAAAAATATTAATTGTATTGAAATGAATACAATACTGATACTTATTAGACTTAAACCGAAGACCAACTGGACCGAAGGGGCTAGGGCAATAATTTACACTAGGTCTAAACATATATTTAAAACTTTAGAATAAACATAATGTAAGAAAAATATGCATACATAGCGATAAGTTATTTGATTTAAATCCTAAAAATTGAATATTTTCACAACAAGACATGTTTCATAGAAAAAGGGTTTGCTTGTATGATATCTAAAATTCCACACTGTTAAGAAAATTTGGATGTAGAAAAGTTTAGTTACTCTTCTTGCAAGAATGAGAAAAACTAGAATAAGTATGATACCTTTGTTCTTTTATATAGTTCTATAAGTACTTTTTCAATCTAAAAGAATAGCATTTTAGGATATAGCGCATATATTAAGTCACTCAGGAGCCTGGACTTTAGATTTACTAAAGTAAATCTAACAAAATTATCATAGATTCTTTTAAATTAGATATATTTCTTTGTTATAAGTTAATAATTTATTTTAGTGGTTGTTGACGCAGGAACTGGTCGTCTCCGAAGTCCGCTGGAGTGGAGGCCGATGAGGTCGCACCGGGGACCTACAAAATAAAGTCCCGTCCGGAGCCGGTGGATGGGTGGCTCCGGCAGGATCCTCCGACAATCAAGTCAGCTCTGGCCAATAGGAATGGAGTGCTCGGAATAAGTTCCGGAGCTTGGAGAAGAAGAGGAGAGCTTAGAGATCCGAGAGATTAGAGTTAGCGTATCTGGAGGGTCCTTTATAGGTGGAGCTCAATTGATGGCGATGGCCATACCGCCTGGCAGCGAGCTGCAGGAGCCGCATGGAGTTCGGTACGGAGAGGAAGGCATCGTCAGTAGTAGTGGCCATGTCGTCCAAGCTGTATAGGGCCAGTTACGGAGAGAGTGGTGTCGCCAGTAGTAGTGGCCATGTCGTCCGAGCTGCATGGGGCTAGTTACGGAGAGAGTGGTGTTGCTAGTAGTGGCGGCCATATCATCCGATCTTGTGGCCTGTTGCAGACTAATGATGACAGTTCGTCCAGAGGAGTTCGGACTTGTAGGAGAGTTCGGCTGAAGGGAAAGCTTGGGAGCAGCTCGACCGTAGAGGAGTTCGGAGGAGCTCGGCCGGCTGAAGGGATGGCCGCTTGAGAAGTTCGACCGAGGGATGACCGCTGAAGAGTTCGGACGCTGGAGGATTTCGTTGAAGCCCGACCGCTTGGAGTTCAAAGACCTCGGATGCTAAGCAGTTCAGTCGGCTGAACGGGTTAGAAGAAGCTCGGCCGCTGGGGGTTCGGTTGAAGCCCGTCTGCTGAAGCTCTTCTGTCGCTACTGGCCACATCAAGCTGAGCACCGAACTTGACTTCGGCGGGAGCGGGATTTATCCCCAACAATAGTCCCTCCCACTCCCGAGCTCAAAATTCGAGGAAAGGGAGTGCAGAAAAGGCGACTGCCGAAGTCCTCTTCTAGGCTCCGTGCTGGTTTAGGTCAAAGCTCGGAGGGAAGATTTCATCTCCAGCCAAAGTTAATATCGAAGTTGAGGCCCGAGGGAGATCTCATCTCCTGCCGTGGTTGATACGGATGCTCGGAAGAGATCTAATTTGCTGCCGGGGTTGTCTCCGATCTTATTTCTGGACGAGGTTGTCTCGGTCACTCGGGAGAGATCCTATCTCTAGCCGAGGTTGCCTCGGTCGCTCGGAAGAGATCTTGTCTCTAACCGAGGTCGAATTTTAAGCTCTCCAATCGAGGTTGATGCGGGCGCTCACGTTAGGATGAGGTTCTCCTTCTATTCCTAACTTTGACTTTGCTCGCATTAGGATAAGGTCCTCCTGTTCCTAACGGGCTATGGGGGCACATTCGGACCGTCGTCCGTCTCCTTCCGTCTCATCTAAGGTGAACGAGGTCTTCGACTTTGCTCGTATTAGGACGAGGTTCTCCTCCTGTTCCTAACGGACTGTGGGGGCACATATGGACCATCGTCCGCGCCTCTCCCCCCTCTCGTCCTTTGTGAACGAGGCCTTCGACTTTGCTCGCGTTAGGACGAGGTCCTCCTCCTGTTCCTAATGGGCTGTGGGGCACATTCGGACCATCATCCGTACCTCTCCCCCCATCTCGTCCTTTGTAAACGAGGCCTTCGACTTTGCTCGCGTTAGGATGAGGTCCTCCTCCTGTTCCTAATGGGCTGTGGGGGCACATTCGGAACCATCGTCCGCGCCTCTTCCTCCATCTCGTCCTTATAAACGAGGCCTTCGACTTTGCTCGCATTAGGATGAGGTCCTCCTCGTATTCCTAATGGACTGTGGGGGCACATTCGGACCGTCGTCCGTGTCTCTCCCCCGCGCTCTCCCCCCGTCTCGTCCTTTATGAACGAGGCCTTCGACTTTGCTCGCGTTAGGACGAGGTCCTCCTCCTATTCCTAATGGGCTGTGGGGGCACATTCGGACCGTCGTCCGCGCCTCTCCCTCCATCTCATCCTTTGTGAACGAGGCCTTCGACTTTGCTCACATTAGGACGAGGTCCTCCTCCTGTTCCTAATGAGCTGTGGGGGCACATTCGGACCGTCGTCCGCCTCTCCCTCGCCCTCTCTCTCCATCTTGTCCTTTGTGAACGAGGCCTTCGACTTTGCTCATGTTAGGACGAGGTTCTCCTCCTGTTCCTAACGGACTGTAGGGGTACATATACGGATCATCGTCCGCATGCCTCTCCTCCCATCTCGTCCTTTGTGAACGAGGCCTTCGACTTTGGGAAGGTGCTTATTTTCCACGGTCGAAGTTAGGATCCGGGGGAGATCTTGTCTCCTGCAGCCGAGGTTCCTAGAGGTCTTTGGCCTGTTCGGAGGAGCATGTTATCTCCAGCGGACCGTTCGTGAAGCGAGCACTCGGGGGATCCCCCCATCTCGTCCTTTTATGAATGAGATCTCATCTCGGTTGACTGTCGAGTCTTTCCTCGAAGGAGATCTTATCTCCTGCCAAGGTTGTTGCTCTCATTAGGATGAGATTCTCCTCCTGTTCCTAATCGAGGTTAACTTGGTCGCTCAGAAGAGATCTTATCTCTAGCTGAGGTTGTCAACTGGTCGCTCGGGAGAGATCTTATCTCTAGCCGAGGTTGTTGCTCGCGTTAGGATGAGGTTCTCCTCCTATTCCTAACCGAGATTGACTCGGTCGCTCGGAAGAGATCTTATCTCTAGTCAAGGTTGTTGCTCGTGTTAGGACGAGGTTCTCCTCCTGTTCCTAATCGAGGTTGACTCGGAAGAGATCTTATCTCTAGCCGAGATTGTCCACGGTCGCTTGAGAGAGATCTTATCTCTAGTCGAGGTTGTTGCTCGCGTTAGGATGAGGTTCTCCTCTTGTTCCTAATCGAGGTTGACTCGATCGCTCGGGAGAGATCTTATCTCTAGCCGAGGTTGTCAACGGTCGCTCGGAAGAGATCTTATCTCTAGCCGAGGTTGTTGCTCACATTAGGACGAGGTTCTCCTCCTGTTCCTAATCGAGGTTAACTCGATCGCTCGGGAGAGATCTTATCTCTAGCCGAGGTTGTTGTTCACGTTAGGATGAGGTTCTCCTCCTGTTCCTAACCAAGGTTGACTCGGTCGCTCGGGAGAGATCTTATCTCTAGCCGAGGTTGTTGCTCTCATTAGGACGAGGTTCTCCTCCTATTCCTAACCGAGGTTGTTCATGATCGCTCGGGGAGAGATCTTATCTCTAGCCGAGGTTGTTCATGATCGCTCGGGAGAGATCTTATCTCTAGCCGAGGTTGTCGCTCGCGTTAGGATAAAGTTCTCCTCCTGTTCCTAACGGACTGTGGGGGCACATAAGGGCCGCTGTCAGGGCCTCTCCCTCCATCTCGTCCTTTGTGAATGAAGCCTTCACTCGGAAGAGATATTATCTCTAGCCAAGGTTATTTCTCGCATTAGGACGAGGTTCTCCTCCTCTTCCTAATGCAGCAATCTGCTTCTTCCCTGTCATCGCATAGTTTTCGCATCCAGAAATAATATTATCGAAAAAAAAAAAATTTATTGAAAGAAAGTGACTAGCAGCGCATCCCCAAATTTTATATTTCAAGGTCGTGGTAGCGTTGTTCCTCCGCATTTCTTCGGCAATAAGTCCCGGGGTGGACAACCTCCGACCTCCTCATGCTGGCCTTCTCAATTTGGTGCAAGCTCTTGTCGCTGGAAGACGATGAATCGCTGATGCACCAAGCTCCTCCCGGGGGTGATGTTGATGACGCCGCGAGGCGGCTGACCTTCTTGTTGTTTCTGGTTACGGCAGCGACCTTGGCCGATCATCTCCTGCTTCAGACTGAAGTCGAAGAAATTTACCCAGCCGCCCCTTTCTGACGAGCTCTTCAATTTCGTCTCGCAGCTGCATGCATTCCTCGGTGTCGCGGCCATGGTTGCGATGGTAAAGGCAGTACTTGCTTTGATCGCGTTTGTTTGGGGGAGACCGTAACCCTTCTGGTCTAGGCAGCTGGTTTCTAACTTCGGCGAGAATCTGAGTTCGAGGAGCGTTGAGGGAGACGTAGTCGTAGAACCTTCCAGGAGGAGGGCTTCTTTGCGCCCCTCTATCGGGGTTTCCTCGGTGGCGAGCTCGAGAAGTTCGGGTCTGCCTGCTTTCGGAGGGAGTCCGTGAGCACGGCCGAACTTCATTCCATTCCTCTGGAAAACCTGTGGGAGAACTTCATGCCACTTCGTCGGGGATTCCTTGGAGTCATACTCGAGAGGGAGTCCTCACTTGCCCTGGGGCGGTCGTGAGTGCGGCCGAACTTCATCTCACCTCCTGTGAAATCTTTGTAGGGGACTTCCTTGGTGACATACCCGAGCGGGAGTTCGGCCTTACTCGCGCCGAACTTCATTCCGAAGATAAGGTTTGAGGTGGAGTTTGGCCTCACTCGCACCGAACTTCATTCCACGGGAGAACTTCGTTCCGCCCTCGCTTGCACCGAACTTCATTCCGCTTTCCTGTGAAAGCTTCCGCGGGAGGACTTCATGCTTCTTTTGTCCGGAGTTTCTTGATGACGGGCTTGAGGTGGAGCCCGGCTTAGCTTGCCCAAACTTCATTCCACCTCCTATGAAATGTTTGTAGGGGTCTTCCTTGGTGACATACTCGAGCGGGAGTTGCTTGCACCGAACTTCATTCCGACGATGAGGTTTGAGGGGGAGTTCGGCCTCACTTGCGCCGAATGAGAGCCGAACCTCATTCCATGGGAGAACTTCGTTCCGCCCTCGCTTGCGCCGAACTTCCTGCTTCTTTTGTCCGAACTTTCTTGACAACGAGCTCGAGGGGGAGCTCGGCTTTTCTTGAGCTGCCGAACTTCATTCCGCTTTTTCGCAAAAGCTTCCGCGGGAGGACTTCATGCCTCTTTATCGAAACTTCCTCGATGATGAGCTTCGAGGTCGTGGACGTGGCCGAACTTCATTCCACCTCCTTGGACGCGGCCGAACTTTCTTCCGCCTCCTTGCAAAACCTTCTGTGGGGGAACTTCTTGCTTCTTTGGTCCGTATTTCCTTGAGGACGAGCTCGAGGTGGGGCTCAGCTTTCCTCACGCCGAACTTCATTCCACTTTTCCGCGAAATCCTCCGCGGAAGAACTTTCTGCTGCTTTTGTCCGGACTTTCTTGAGGACGAGCTCGAGGTGGAGCTCGGCTTTCCTCGCGTCGAACTTCACTCCGCCTCCGATGAATTCTTTGTAGGGGGTTTCGTTGATGACATACTCAAGGGAAAGTTCGGCCTTGCTTGCGCCGAGCTTCACTCCGGCTTTCGCCGGGAGGACTTCATGTTCTTTCGTCGGGGCTTCCTTGGTGGCAAGCTCGAGGTGGAGTTCGGCCTCGCTTGCACCGAACTTTACTCCACTTTCCCGCGAAGCCTTCTGCGAGAGAATTTTGACTCTCCGTTTCTTCTTTCGAAGTGCGATTGGTATGCCCAAATGCTCTCCCTTAAGGTTGGTTCCTCACGTCCTCATGGCAGGCTTGCTAGCAAAGTCTCCCCAAAGGTTGTCGCGCGGCCTGCATCATCTCAACGGGACCGCGAATCCGTTCAGAACTGCTTTACATCTGCAGTGGCTTCGGGTGGAGCCTGGGCTGCCGAGGCTGCAACGGGAGCCGATCGCCGAGTCGAAGCTCTCCTAGAGGCATTTTCTCTTCAGGAGAGAAAAGGGAGATCTTTAGAGGGGGAAGAAAAAAATCATCGCCGAGCACTCCTTTAAGAACAAGGAAACCTCGGAGGTTCGATTTTCTTCCTCCAGCGCCAATCTATTGATGCAGGAACTGGTCGTCGTCGGAGTCCGCTGGAGTGGAGGCCGATGAGGTCGCCGTCGGAGACCTGCAAAATAAAGTTCCGTCCGAAGTCGATGGAGGGGTGGCTCCGGCAGGATCCTCCGACGATCAAGTCAGCTCTGACCAACAGAAATGGAGTGCTCAGAATGAGTTCCAGAGCTTGGAGAAGAAAAGGAGAGCTTAGAGATCCGAGAGATTAGAGTTAGCATATCTGGAGGATCCTTTATAGGTGGAGCTCAGTTGATGGCGATGGCCATACCGCCTGGCAGCGAGCTGCGGAAGCCGCATGGAGTACGGAGAGGAAGGCATCATCAGTAGTAGTGGCCATGTCGTCCGGGCTGTATGGGGCCAGTTACAGAGAGAGTGGTGTCGCCAGTAGTAGTGGCCATGCGTCCGAGCTGCATGGGACTAGTTACAGAGAGAGTGGTATCGCTAGTAGTAGCGGCCATATCGTCCGGTCTTGTTGTCTGTTGCAGACTGATGGCGATAGTTCGTCCAGAGGAGTTCGGACTTATAGGAGAGTTCGACTGAAGGAAAAGCTTGGGAGTAGCTCGGCCGTAGAAGAGTTCGGAGAAGCTCGGCCGGCTGAAGGGACGGCCGCTTGAGAAGTTTGGCCGAGGGATGACCGCTGAAGAGTTCGGACGCTGGAGGATTCCGTTGAAGCCTGGCCGCTTGGAGTTCAAAGAGCTCGAACGCTAAGCAGTTCGGCCGGCTGAACGGGTTAGAAAAAGCTCGACCGCTGGGGATTCGGCTGAAGCCCGTCTGCTGAAGCTCTTCTATCGCTACTGGCCACATCAGGCTGAGCATCGAACTTGACTTCGATGGAAGCAAAATTTATTCCCAACAATGGTTAAAAAGCCAAACCTATGTTCAATATGTCAAAAGGTTGAGTCCAAAGTTCTGCACTTTACTATAAAATCTATTTTTGAAAAAGAATTGTCTAGGGTCACTAAGAATTGGTTATCCTGGTTAGGCAATATGAAACTTGATTTTGATGGACTGAGGCCTATTTTAATGGTGTTATTGGTCTTGGTTTAACATATATTACGATAATACTTTTTGTAACAACACATCACCAAATAAGTGCTTTATGACCATCATCGAAATAATAAAATTTTGCTACCATTGTTAATACTAAGTCATGCATATGCATATTTTACATGACAAAATATATATTTTCGACTAACCATATTTCTTATGATAAAAATAAAAATGTTTGTTATAATAAAATGTTGTCATAAAAATTTTAACTTTTGGTTATGCCATCTTGTCCGTTATCATGAAAGCTCTAGCCATTGAGGTAAGCTTGACGATGACATGATGGCTAGGGTCTTATCAAGAAAACCTTGGTGATGGGATAGATTTTGGCTTTAGTGACAATGTCTGTTATGATGGGAACCGGAGAATTGATTTTGGAAATTTGTGCATTTACCATCAAATTGATGGATGCTTATAAGTGTGTCCTTAAGTTTGAAAGGAATTCTAACAGAATGATTGAAAAATACGAGAGTTGACTTGTTACTAACACCCAAGTGGAAGGGTTGGATTTTGATGAGACCTTTCTTACCTTGGTGAGATTTACATCAATTTGTTTAATTTGATCGCATGGACTTGGAATTGTATCAAATAAATATAAAACCCACTTTCTTAAAAGATGATCTTGACGAGGAGATATTCATGGAATATCCAAAGTGCTTCATGATATAAAAGAATAAAAAAAAAAATGTTTATCCATTACATAAGCGCACACATATGGCTTGAAACAATCTTCATGAAAACAGCATTTGAAATTCCATAATATCATTAGTAGCCTTAATTTTATAGTGGTTTAGGAGGGCCTTTACGTGAATGTGAAATGTTCAAAAAAGTGTTTCTTAATACTTTCCTTGGGCATTGATGACATTCTCATCATGAAAACAAAGAGGAGATGGTCAATAGTGTAAGAATTGGTTGCCCTTCAATTTTGATATAAAGGATATGCACAAAGTAGGTTATATATTAGGAGTCAAAATTATGAGAAATCATTCTAAGAGATTTCTTGAATTATCTCAATGAATCTATATTGAGAAGATTTTAGAATACTTTAGAATGGATAACACAAAACCTTTTGGTATTCCAATTGAAAGGACAATAAAATTGTCTAAAGCCAGGTTTAAACAAAATCTAGCTGAAAAAAAATATAGAGAGAGTACCTTGTATGATTGCAATTGGTAGTTTTATGCATGCCATGCACTGCACAAAACCTGACATTCATTGCACAGTAGGCCTAATGAGTAGTTATCAAAATAATCTAAAATACGGTCGATGGGATGCCATTAAAAGGATTCTTTGATACCTTAGCTGAACAAGGGACTACACCTTGTGTTACAAGGTTTTTCATCCTATTCCAAGGTTGAGATCTTAAACTTTGTCGTTTCACTTATGTTGGTTAGGCTAGTAATCCTAACAAGCTCAAGTCAACCTCTGATTATATCTTTCTTCGTGCTATTATTTTATGAAGAAGCAAGAAAGATACCTCCATGGCAGGCTTGATGGTGGAAGTGGAATTCATCTCATATTGTGCTAACACACAAGAAGCTTCATAGTTATGGGGTTCCTGTGTGACTTAGATATCATTAATATTGCTAGACATCCGATTAATGTATGTTGTTATAGCGGCTCAACCCTTGACTATGTGATGGACCCAAAAGATACATGGGAAACATGGGACAATGATATCAAGTATTACTATGTTCAAGATATGATTAAATAAAAGATGGTGTGACATAGATGTCATAGCCGGTAATTACCTCGATACGGTGGATCGAGCCCAAAAAGACAAGAAATCAAGCTGATTATATCTAGCCCTATCGATTTTGATCCTGCTACGCTGAAATGGGCACAATTTTCTCATCCAAAGTTAGAATTGCTTATAAGATCTTAATTCATAAAGTTTTTTTTGTGCTCTACAAATTTGACTATTTTGCTGTCATAGCCAACTTTGGGTTGAGATTTCATCATTTGACAGGTCAACAGAAACTAGAGGGTTCTAGACGAATTGGAAGTCTTAATTCTTTTCCTATTTTGTTTTAGATTACTTAGGTATTAAGTTAGTACTTTTTTATATAAATACGGCCCTTTTGACCAATGTTATAATTAGTTTATTTTCTTTGTTATTGAATTTAAAAACTCTATAAGGGAGTTTCTTCTTTCTTTGTTGTTATCTCTATTTCATGCATCTTCCTTCTTTCTTATCTTTCAAGACGTGATCCGATGTTAGTTGATCCATTAACCAAATTGATTTCTCAGTTTTGATACTTGGCTTATATGAGGAGATCGATGGAGCTAGATTATGTTCAGTGTAGATTTTTTTTTCTAGAGATTAACATGCTTTAATTATAATTAGTTGTCTTTAGATTGCTTTAATTATTCAGTTGTGAATGTTTTTACCATCATGATGAATGGTCGACAGGCATGGTTTGCTTCTCGCACCGCACTAAACCACCCTCCAACGTGGGGATGTAAAAGGATAAGATAAGATAGTGGTATCTTTTAAATAATCAAACTTTGATTTTAAGGAGGAATTATCATATAGGTACTACTGATGTAGCTAGTCTTACAGGTGGCCCTTCTACTCCTGATACCTACTACCGTGATCAGAAGAAGTTTGGTTCTGCTATTACTGTATATAATCTCAAAGCTATGAATAATTTATTTAGGTCAGATAATTCTAGGAAAACAACTACATTGTTGCCATCTTATCAACAATAAGATAGATAAGATTGTCTTGGCATCATGTTATAGTGATAGAACTTATTTCACCTTGCATTGCAACTATCCAATTGTTTGAGTTGGGGGATGTTAAGGTCTCTTCAGAAAGGCTTGGATTCCTGGGCATCCAAAGCAATGTATGCTTAGTTTTTACCCCCTCAATTTCAAGATCTCTTTAGGATTTTATCTGCCTCGGAAGAGTTCCTCAACTGCACTTGTTGTGTCAGCAGTCCCTTTTCTTGTGAGATTATTTCCACTGCTGTCGGTCAACTCGCACCATCACCAACATCTTTAGGTACTTCAGTAATATTATCTTGCAATTCCTTAAGATTTTGAGTCATGGGAGGAGGTACCTTGAATAGAAACCTATCCTCAATGGAATCCACAGTATTTGATTCAGCCTTGGCGATGCCCCCTTCCTTTCTTTCATGCGAAGACACATAACCCTTAGATCTGACAGTGTTTCTAACAAGAAAGTATTGCATGGTTCTAGGGTCAAAGTAACCATGCATTTGGGATGGCAGATGAACCCCATGCATGGTCGTAGATGTCCCAAATGTTCTGTTAGTCCCCGTAGGAAAGTAGCTGTTTAAGCACAGTAGACGAATAAGAAAAATGAAGGTTGGCAAAAGCCATGATCGATCTAACCATGCAATAAATATGAACACCATTGGATTGGGCTGAATAGAGCAATGCATGATGCCTTATGATACCATTATTCTTACAAAAGAATTGCTCGAAATATTTAATCCTTCCTCCGGTTAGGTTTTCTATCTCAGTTTATATTTTCTAGACCAATCTAACGCTTTAGATTAATGAACAAGAAAACGGATACGAACCAAAATGAGAAGAAGGTCACAAAATAATAACATCTATTTTGAGCCCTGTTTAACGGTACGTGATATACTATCTGACCTTTGCTGATGTAATCTAACCGACCAATAGAAGCTCACCATATGGCCTTCCTTAAACACTCTATATCTATCCCAAGTCATGTGCTAGATGCTCATAAGTCAATTGACATGGTCTCTCGGTAAAAAGCATTAGAATGCCAAAAAAAAAAAAAAAAGCACAAATAATGGATTGAAGAGCTACCTAGCTAGCTCCCATTAGGACAATCACTTGCAAAATAGCCTATCATCTCGTATGCATAAGACTTGACCTTCACACGGTCAACTGGTTTGTTACCTTTTTCCTTTGCGCTTCATGAGCTTTGGCATCGATTCCTCTTCCAATTCATGTTTTTGGGTTTCTCATCCTTTGGCCTATGGTTATGGCCATTCCCTTCTCAAGCCAGTAATTACTACGAAGGGGCGCCTGCAGTAACCCTTGCTCAACGAGGAGATGCAGGACCTTTTCGGCCGCATGTCATATATCAGCAACAATATTTTCCTATACCATGTATGTATATGTGCATGCATGTGTGTGTACGAAACATGCAATGCATGTTCGAGAAAAAAATACATTAATAATAATAATAATAATAATAAAAGAAGTTCAATGGATTGAGAGATTAGATAAGGAAAAGCCCGTGGATGAGATAGAATAAGTGAAATAGAGTCTTTATTTCTGTTGGGGATAAATCCCGCTCCTGCCGAAGCCTAGCCCGATGCTCGGCCCAATGCAACCAGTAGCCGCTGAAGAGCTTTAACGCCAGGCGCCAGGCCGAGCCCCTACCACGGCCGAACTGCCTAGAGGCCGAACTCCCCTGCGCCAAGGTCCGGGCCGAACTGCCTAGAGGCCGAACTCCCCTGCGCCAAGGTCCGGGCCGAACTACCTAGCTGCCGAACTCCCCTGCGCCAAGGTCCGGGCCGAACTGCCTAGAGGCCGAACTCCCCTACGCCAAGGTCCGTGCCGAACTACCTAGCTGCCGAACTCCCCTGCACCAAGGTCCGGGCCGAACTACCTAGCTGCCGAACTCCCCAGCGCCAGGCTCCGGGCCGAACTCCCACCGCCAGCCGAACTTCCTGACGGCCGAGCTCCTTGGACTCCAAGCGGCAGGACTTCTTCGGGAGACGGACTCCTCCCAGACGCCCGTTCGGCCACCCGAGCTCCTCCCGGGTTTTCCTTTCGGACCGACTCCAGGCGAGCCCAGGCGGCCGAACCCCTTCGGACCGACTCCAGGCGGTCGAACTCCTCGGCAATCGTCCCTCAGCCGAACTCTACAGATGGCCGACCCTTCAGCCAGCCGAGCTCCTCCCGGGTTTCCCCTTCGGCCGAACTCTGTTACAAGTCCGAACTCCTCTGGACGAACTATCGCCTGCAGCAAGACCGGACGGCGCCTTCCTCTCCGTACCGGACTCCATGCGGCCCACGACTCGCCAGTATGGCTCCCACGATCCACCGGACGACGCCTTCCTCTCCGTACCGGACTCCATGCGGCCCACGACGTGCCAGTATGGCTCCCACGATCCACCGGACGATGCCGTCCTCTCCGTACCGAACTCCATGCTGCCCGACGACTCTCTGCCAGACGGCACGGCCATCACCATCAACTAAGCTCCGCTATAAAGGGACCCCTCCAGATACGCCAAGGCTAAGCTCTCTGAACTCTCGACTCTCTAAGCTCTCCTCCTCATCTCTAAGCTCCGGAACTCATTCCGAGCACTCCATTACTGTTGGCCGGAAACTAACTTGACCGTCGGAGGGTCCTGCCGGAGCCACCCCCCACCGGTTCCGGACGGGACTTCGTTTTGCAGGTCCCCGGCGGCGACCTCGGCGGCCTCGACTCCGGCGACCTCCGGCGAGGACGGATTTCTGCACCAACAGATTGGCGCTGGAAGAAGGGACTGAACCTTCGAGGTTCCCTTGTTCTTAAAGCAGTGCTCGGCGACCCTTCTCTTCCCTCTTTGGAGATCTTCCTTTTCTCTTCCGAAGAGAAAGCGCCACCCCAGAGAGCTTCGGCACGGCGCTCGGCGGCCTCCGCGATCCGATCCCGTCCAGGCCCGTCTGTTCCTGCTTCAGCCCCGGCGGTCTAGGTTCCACCCGCACCTGCGGCGGATGTGAAGCAATTCGGCCTGCTTGTCCGACAGATCCGTGGCCTCACGGAAGCGTTGCAAGCTATACAGCAGCCTCCGGTGGCGACTCCACTAGCAAGCCCGCCATGAGGGCGTGAGAAATCAGCCTTAAGGAAGAGCCCAATCGCCCCGAAGAGAGAAACGGAGAGCAGAAGTTTCCCCGCCGAAGCGGAAAGAAGTTCGGCTCGAAGAAAAGCCGGGCTCCCCCCAAAGCTCGGCATCAAGGCGAAATGAAGCTCGGTGGAAAGCCGAACTCCTCAACTCAACCTCCAAAATAAAGTTCGGCGCCGGCAAGGACGGAACGAAGCCCCCCCGCGGAATAAAGTTCGGCACAAGCGAGGGCGGAGCAAAGTTCTCCCGCGAAATGAAGTTCGGAGGAAGACCGAACTCATCAGCTCATCGAAATAAAGTTCGGCGGAAGCAAGGCCGAACTCTCCCTCTTGAGCTCATCAATGAAGCTCGGCGCAAGGGAAGCCGAACTCCACCTTAAAGCCCACCATCACAGTGAAGTTCCCTCTTGAGCTCATCAATGAAGCTCGGCGCAAGGAAAGCCGAACTCCACCTTAAAGCCCACCATCACAGTGAAGTTCGGCGCAAGCGGTGGCGAAGTTCTCCCACGAATGAAGTTCGGCATCAGGGAGGCCGAACCCCGCAGCAGATCACCCAAGTGAAGTTCGGCCGCGCTCGAGACCGCCCCAGGGCGATCGAGGCCAAACTCCCCCTCAAGCGGTCATCACAACGAATTCCCGGGAGGTGCGATGAAGTTTGGGCAAGCGAAGCCAACCCCCCTGCCAGCAAGGAAGTCCGGACAAAGAAGCATGAAGTTCTTCCACGGAAAGTTCCGCGGGAAAGCGCAATGAAGCTCCGCGCAAGAGAAAAGCCCGAAGCTCACCACAAACGAAGCCCCCGCAGAATGAAGTTCGGCGTAAGTGAAGCCGAACTTTTCTTGGAAGTTCTCATTCGCTCAGGTCAGGCCGAACTCCCCCATCTCGAGTATGCCATCACCAAAACCTCCTACAAAGAGTTCATAGGAGACGGAGTGAAGTCCGGTGGCTAAAGCAAAGTCGAAGGCCCCGTTCACGAAGGACGGGATGGGGGAGAAGCTCGGACGACGGTCCGGATGTGCCCCCACAGCCCGTTAGGAACAGGAGGAGAACCTCGTCCTAGCGTGAGCAAAGTCGAAGGCCCCGTTCATGAAGGACGGGATGGGGGGAGAAGCGAGGACGACGGTCCTCATGTGCCCCCACAGCCGGCTAGGAACAGGAGGAGAACCTCGTCCTAGCGTGAGCAAAGTCGAAGGCCCCGTTTTCATGAAGGACGGGATGGGGGGAGAAGCGAGGACGACGGTCCTCATGTGCCCCCACAGCCGGCTAGGAACAGGAGGAGAACCTCGTCCTGACGTGAGCAAAGTCGAAGGCCCCGTTCACGAAGGACGGGATGGGGGGAGAAGCTCGGACGATGGTCCGGATGTGCCCCCACAGCCCGTTAGGAATAGGAGGTCTCGGACGACGGTCCGGATGTGCCCCCACAGCCCGTTAGGAACAGGAGGGGAACCTCATCCTAACGTGAGCAAGGTCCAAGGCCGAGCCCCAGAGTCTACGGCAAGCTTCGCTGCAGAAGACGAAGTCTCCTTCGGACCCAGCTTCAACTTCGGTGTCAGCATCAGCGGGAGACGAGATCTCTCCCAAGCGATCGTAACCTTGACTGCAAGAAAGGAGGTCTCCCCCGAATCGACTTCGGTTGATGAAGGCAATGTCAATTCTGACCCTGATCACGGGGGGCGACATTGACTCCGGCCTCAACATCAGCTTCATCGACTTTAGCTGGAAACGAGTTCCATTTCAACTCCAAACATCGACTGGAGATGAGACCTCCCCCGAGCTTCAGCTGCAACGAATGCGGAGCCTGGAAGAAGACTTCGGCAGTCGCCTGTTTTGGTACTCCCTTCCTTCAATTTTTGAACTCGGGAGTGGGGGGGCTACTGTTGGGGATAAATCCCGCTCCTGCCGAAGCCTAGCCCGATGCTCGGCCCAATGCAACCAGTAGCCACTGAAGAGCTTTAGCGCCAGGCACCAGGCCGAGCCCCTACCACGGCCGAACTGCCTAGAGGCCGAACTCCCCTGCGCCAAGGTCCGGGCCGAACTGCCTAGAGGCCGAACTCCCCTGCGCCAAGGTCCGGGCCGAACTACCTAGCTGCCGAACTCCCCTGCGCCAAGGTCCGGGCCGAACTGCCTAGAGGCCGAACTCCCCTGCGCCAAGGTCCGTGCCGAACTACCTAGCTGCCGAACTCCCCTGCACCAAGGTCCGGGCTGAACTACCTAGCTGCCGAACTCCCCAGCGCCAGGCTCCGGGCCGAACTTCCTGACGGCCGAGCTCCTTGGACTCCAAGCGGCAGGACTTCTTCGGGAGACGGACTCCTCCCAGACGCCCGTTCGGCCACCCGAGCTCCTCCCGGGTTTTTCTTTCGGACCGACTCCAGGCGAGCCCAGGCGGCCGAACCCCTTCGGACCGACTCCAGGCGGTCGAACTCCTCGGCAATCGTCCCTCGGTCGAACTCTACAGATGGCCGACCCTTCAGCCAGCCGAGCTCCTCCCGGGTTTTCCCTTCGGCCGAACTCTGTTACAAGTCCGAACTCCTCTGGACGAACTGTCGCCTGCAGCAAGATCGGACGGCGCCTTCCTCTCCGTACCGGACTCCATGCGGCCCACGACTCGCCAGTATGGCTCCCACGATCCACCGGACGACGCCTTCCTCTCCGTACCGGACTCCATGCGGCCCACGACTCGCCAGTATGGCTCCCACGATCCACCGGACGACGCCTTCCTCTCCGTACCGAACTCCATGCGGCCCACGACGTGCCAGTATGGCTCCCACGATCCACCGGACGATGCCGTCCTCTCCGTACCGAACTCCATGCTGCCCGACGACTCTCTGCCAGACGGCACGGCCGTCACCATCAACTAAGCTCCGCTATAAAGGGACCCCTCCAGATACGCCAAGGCTAAGCTCTCTGAACTCTCGACTCTCTAAGCTCTCCTCCTCATCTCTAAGCTCCGGAACTCATTCCGAGCACTCCATTACTGTTTGCCGGAAACTAACTTGACCGTCGGAGGGTTCTGTCGGAGCCACCCCCCCACCGGTTTCGGACGGGACTTCGTTTTGCAGGTCCCCGGCGGCGACCTCGGCGGCCTCGACTCCGGCGACCTCCGGGGCGAGGATGGATTTCTGCACCAACAATTTCTTTTTAAATTTTAGATAGAGTCCAATAGGTTGAGGATATGGATGGAAGATGGATAGGGATTTTTTTTTTTTTTGGCAAGTTGGATTTATTAAATGAAGCTAAATGTGAACAGATACAATCATGTGAATAAAAAATATATATATTTAGAAACTAAAGTGAAGGATTGTATGGTCGGCTGCGTAAGATGTCATCTAGTCAACAGTACTATTAACCTGTATATAAATATGTGATGCATCAATTGATAGCATCATCCTTCAACAATCCTTGAATAAAAGATGCGAATAATTTGTGAAGCCCAACATGTATACGGTGTAGTTCAATCATTCCCAGGCCGCACGTAATTCTACAATTGAAACTGTGATATTAATGAGTAGAGATTTTTTAAATATAGTCTCATTGATTTAGAGAGAAAGATGCGTAGAAATAAACAAGAGGCACATGGATTATATGTTTAAATTCTTAGTCATATTTTTGGTGGAAATTCATGAAGAGGGTAATAAAGAGTAGTCAGGTCTGAAAAATTGAAAGATGAAATATAATATAAAATATACCTTTTTCATTTAATAATATAGTGTGCACATGTATATATACAAATATTTATATATATTTTATGTACATTCATTAAAAAAAAAAAAAAAAAAAAAAAAGAACAAACATGTATCATCATGGTAATAACACATTAAAATTTTCACAATCTGAGGTTTCTGTTCTATGAGAGTAAGCGACAACCAATACCATAGAATGAAGCAAGGAATAAAAGTTTCCACGGAAATGCTTCGACTATGGCTTCAGAAGACAAAACAAATCTCTATATAAAATAATCAAACGTGATTAGATCATAACTCATTTTGTCTCATTTAAAAATTGAATCAATCACTTGATTCTCATGTAATTATCAATGATTAGTTGATTACTTGTCCACGGAGGAAAGGAAACATGAAGCATGTGAAAATACGTAGAACAGGATGCATAAAACACGGTATTATAATTACTACTATAAAATACTCGTTGTTTGTCCTTAAAAATTATTTTAGAAAGTTGCAAAACGTATATTTTCAAACCCCTAATCAGTTTTTTGAGAATTTAATGGTCCATGCTGTAACATTCCGTCACAGATCAATCAAAACAGAAAATAAAATTAACCAGATCAGACCTTCTTAATCTGAACCAAGCCTGATTTGACTTAATTTCACTGTAGTCTAATCTCACTAGAGTATATAGTGTTTGTTGAGTCTCAATTTTAAAGGATTCCAAATCAACCAAACATGTTCATGCCATTTTAGAACAAGTTAATGAATTTAACTCCAACAGCATGACAAGTTCATAACATAAGAAATCAATGGATTAGAATTGATCAAACATGATGATGGATTCGGATTAGTTCTAAGATCCTTGGTAGCATGTTAGGCCCTTCCAAAATAACAATATTTTTAATTTTCTTCTTTTAACAAGTACTAGGAAAGAGAAGAGGAGAGAGAGATGATGATCTTTAGAAGCGTAATCGAAGAATATTTGTTAAGAAAGATTCTTTTATTTCTTCCCCTCCAAAATACTCATGCTTTAGCTGCGAGTAACACGAGCAAACCGGGTCGTGCTTGTTTGATAAAGCTTCGCTGTTTCCGGTCTAAAAAAGGATTCTCAAAAGAGGTCTAGGGTTGGAGCACACCTATCTGTGAACAGAACCCTTGGATGGATGAAAAGAAAATACAGTTAGAGAACAAAATGCTCGGTTGTTTGAGGTGCTTGATTGCATAAAATACAGCCTCTAAGGTTTTTTCCTAGTTTCTTCTATAATAAATCTCTAATACCAAGTTTTTGCTTCCAGCAAAGTCATAAAAAGTATTCGATTTTAAGAGGTACGAAAAGACTCCAAAGGCAAGCTCAAAAAGAAACATTTTCTTGTGAGCCGAATTTTTAGCTTATTGATATTCTGACCTGCCAATTATATAACACCAAGGCACTAGGACCTAATGGGCTTCCACCCATTATTTTAATAAGTACTGTTGGTATAAAATCTGGTTGATACTGAATCAAGTTAGAATTAAGGAGAAAGAGGTTGCCGTCGGTGACCTGCAAAGTAAAGTTCCATCCGAAGTCGGTGGTGATGGCTCCGACAGTATCCTCCGACGATCAAATCAGCTCTTCTGGCTTATAGAAATGGAGTACTCAAAAAAATAGTTTAGCAGAATTTTAGAAAAAAGAAGAGAGCTTAGAGAAAACGTATCTGAAGGATCTCTTTTTATAGATGGAGTTTGATTGATAGTGACGATCATACCGTCCAGTAGTAGACCGCTCGGAGCTACATGGGATTCGGCATAGAGAGGAAGAGATGTCGCCAGACTGATAGTGACAGCCATAACCGTCTAATAGTGGACCGCTCGGGGCTATATGGGGTTTGCTATGGAGAGAGAGATATCGTCAGATTGATAGTGACCGTTCATTGATATTCAACAGTCGAAGTTCGGAGGAAGCAAACGTTGGTCGGTGAAGAGCTTTGACATATATCAATTTTAGAGGAGTTCAGACTCCTAAAGGGGATACGGCTAGAGAAAATCATTCGGAAGGAATGCTAGCTGAAATCTGGAAGCAATTCGCTAGAGGAATCCGACTGAAGAAGAAGTCTAGAAGGAGTTCGCCTTCTGGAGGAATCCGATTGAAGAAGAAATTCAGAAGGAGTTCAACTCCTAGAGGAGTTCAATTGAAGAAAAAATTTGGAAGGAGTTCAGCTCCTGAAGAAACTTGACTGAAGGAGAAATTCGGAAGGAGTTCAGCTCCTAGAAAAATCCGACTGAAGGAGGAGTCCGAAAGAAGTTTAGCTCTTATAGAAATTCGACTGAAGAAGGAGTCCGGAAGGAGTTTGGCTCTTGGCGGAACTTAACTAAAGGAGAAGTTCGGTCGCTGGAGGAGTTCGGCTGGAACTCGACCGCTGAAGGAGTTTGGCTAAGGTCTGGCCGCTGAAGGAGTTCGACTGGGATCTGACCATTGGAGGAGAATTTTCGATCGAAGCTCTTCCATAATTACTAGTTGCATTAGGCTAAGCATCAGACTGGACTTCAGCATGAGCGGGATTTATCCCCAATAATAGTCCCCCCTACTCTCGAATTTGAAATTCGAAGGAAGGGAGAACAAAAAAGGTAACTGCCGAAGTCTTCTTCTGGGCTCTACACCAGTTCAGGTTGAAGCTCAGGGGAGATCTTATCTCCAGCCGAGGTTGATATTAAAGTTGAAGCTCGGAGGAGATCTTGTCTCCAGCCGAGGTTGAAAGAGATCTTATCTCCTATTGACGTAAAAGCTCGGAGGAGATCTTATCTCCAATCGAGGTTGAAGGAGATCTTATCTCTTGTTGACGTTGAAACTTAGAAAAGATCTTATCTCCAGTCGAGGTTGAAGAAGATCTTATCTCCTGTTGAAGAATTAGAGCTTGGGAGAGATCTTATCTCCAGTCGAGGTTGACGTTGAAGTTGAAGCTCGGGGAGATCTTGTCTCCTATTGAAGGATTGACGTTGAAGTTGAATTTCGAAGGAGATCTTGTCTCTAACCGAGGTTGACGTAGACGTTGAAGCTCGGAGAGATCTCATCTCCAGCCGAGGTTGAAGGAGATCTTATCTTCTATTGGCATTAACGTTGAAGCTCGGAGAGAGATCTTATCTCCAGCCGAGGTTGAAGGAGATCTTATCTCCTGTTGGCGTAGACGTTGAAGCTCGGGGGAGATCTTATCTCCAGTCGAGGTTGAAGGAGATCTTATCTCCTGTTGACGTTGAAGCTCAGAAGAGATCTTATCTCCAACCAAGGTTGAAGGAGATCTTATCTCCTGTTGGCATAGATGTTGAAGCTCAGAGGAGATCTTATCTCCAGCCGAGGTTAAAAGATTTCGACTTGATCATGTTAGGACGAGATTCTCCTCCTATTCCTAACATGGCCACTATTGATTGCTTCTTTTCTGTCATCACAGTTTTTGCACTAAAAAATAATAATATTAAAATAGAGAAGTTTTATTGAAGAAAAATTACTAATAGTACATCCTCAGATTTTTTAAATTCCAACATCGTGGGAGCATTATTCCTCCGAGCTTCTTCAGATGATAAGTTTCGGACCAAATGATCTCCTCTATTTCATACTGGCCTTCTCAATTTGGGGCAAGCTTTTCCTGACTTTGAGGCTGAGAGATGGCAACTCGCCGAAGCACTAAGTCCCCCAGAGATAGTGTTGATGATGCCGAGAGGTGGTCGATCTCCTTATTATTCATCTCTCATTGGTGGTTCTAGCTGCAGCAGCGCCATTGGCCAATTTACTCTTGCTTTAGGCTGGCGTTTGAAGAATCGATTCAGCCAGCCTCTCCTGATGAGCTCTTCGATTTTGTCTTGGAGCTGAATGCATTCTTCAGTATCGTGGTCGTGGTCACGATGGTAGAAGTAGTACTTGCTTCGATTGCGCTTGTTTGGAGGAGATCATAATTCTTCTGATCTTGATAGCTGATTCTTGATTTTCATCGAAACTTGAGTTTTAGGAGCATTAAGAGGGGCGTAGTTATGGAACCTTTCAGAGGAAGAACTTCTTCATACCCTTATGTCAGGGCTTCTTTGATGACGAGCTCGAGGGAGAGTTTGGACTCGCTTGTGCTCAGGGGGGTCCATGAGTGTGGCCAAACTTCATTCGGCCCTCCATCAGCGGTGGATCTATGTCGCTCTTCTATGGCTTCCTCATCCTTCAACTTGAAGGCTTCTTTCGCTCGGACATATCCCTCAGTCCGAGCTAGTAGATCGATAAAGTCCTTAGGATACTTCTTCTTCAAGAAAAATAACAAATCATTCTTCTGAAGGCCACCCTTGAGTACAGCTATTGCAACAAACTGGTCCAGGTTCCGGACCTCCAATGCAGCAGCATAAAATCAGATGACATAAGCTTGGATAGATTTTTTCTCCTTCTACTTGATATTCATCAAGAAATCCAAACCTCGACGCGGACGTCGGCTGCTGACGAAGTAAGCTGCAAACTGATGGCTCATCTGATCAAAAGAGAAGATTATACCTGACTTCAACGTCGAGTATCAGTTTCTTGCTACTTCCTTTAAAATAGATGGAAAAGCTCGACATAAGATGGCGTCTAATGTGCTATGGAGCAGCATCATGATCTGAAAGGCCTTCAGATGGTTGATCAGATCAGAGATTCCATCGTAGCTTTTAAATTGGGGGAGCTTAAAGTTTGGTGGAATAGGCTCTTGCATAATTTAGAGAGAGAAAAGAGGATCGGTGCAGACATCGTCATAATGAACCGAGGCAATATGGTGGAGTTCCTCAATCCATTGATCCATCTTTCGTAGTTTCTGATCGAGGACGTCATCTCGATTGTAGATCTTGAAAGGCTTCCGATTGTGGATGGAGAAGGTCCCTTCTAGAGAAGAATCATGATTCGAGCAAGAATCCTCTGCTCTCTGTTTCTTCTTCGCAGGGGCGGCGGGTATGCTAGCCTAAGTGCTCCTCCTTGGGATCGATTTCTGACATCCCGACGATGGGTTTTCTAGTGAAACCATCACCAGGGGTTGCCGTATGGCCTGCACCATTTCGATGAGGTCCTGAATCCATTGCATCAGCAAGTTAAACTGCTTCGGATCTACCACGACCGTTGGTGGAGGAGAAGGTTAAAGCACCAACGATGGAGAAAAGATAGATGGATCTTATTTAGATCTGACGGTAGAAGTGGTAGATCTTCGGATAGTCGCCCTCTTTAGAGGCATTTCTTAGGATTAAGGGAGAGGATGGAGATGAACCTTGAAGAAGAAGATCCATATGATCGATTGAGCACTCCTTTAAGAATAAAGGTACCTCAAAAATAGAGAGACCTTCTTCTAGTGCCAATTCTGTTGGTGCAGAATCTGATTGACGTCGGATCGAGCTAGAGTTGAGGAGGAAGAGGTCGCCGTCGGTGACCTACAAAATAAAGTTTCGTCCAGAGTCGGTGGTGGTGGCTTCGGTAGGACTCTCCGACGATCAAGTCAGCTCTTCTAGCCAATAGGAATGGAGTGTTCAGAAAAATAGTTCAGCAGAGTTTCAGAAAGGAGAAGAGAGCTTAGAGAAAACGTATCTGAAGGATCCTTTTTTATAGATGGAGCTTGATTGATAGTGACGGTCATACCATCCGATAGTGGGCCGCTCGAGGCCGCATGGAGTTCGGCACGAAAAGAAAGAGGTATCGTCAGACTGATAATGACAGCCACAACCATCCGATAGTGGGTCACTCGGGGCTGCATGGGGTTTGCTATGGAGAGAGGGGTATCGTCAGACTGATAGTGATCGTTTGTTAAGATTCAATAGTCAAAGTTCGGAGGAAGCAGGCATTGGTCGGTGAAGAGCTTTGACATACATCAATTTCAGAGAAGTTCGAACTTCTAAAGAGGATACGGCTAGAGAGGATCATCCGAAAGGAATGCTAGCTAAAATCTAAAAGCAATCCGCTGGAGGAATCCAACTAAAGAAGTTCGAAAGGAGTTCGACTCCTGAAGAAATTCGACTGAAGGAAAAGTCTGGAAGGAGTTTGACTCCTAAAGGAATCCGACTGAAGGAGAAATTCGGAAGAAGTTTGGCTCCTAGAGGAGTCCGACTGAAGAAAAAATTCGGAAGAAGTTCGACTCCTGGAGGAACTTGACTAAAGAAGAATTCGGAAGGAGTTCGGCTTCTGGAGAAATCCGACTAAAGGAGGAGTCCGAAAGGAGTTCGGCTCCTATAGAAATCCGACTGAAGGAGGAGTTCGGAAGGAGTTTGACTCCTGACGGAACTTGATTGAAGAAAAAATTCGAAAGAAGTTCGGCCATTGGAAGAGTTCGGTTGGGGCTCGGCCACTGAGAAGTTTGGTCGGCTGAAGAAGTTCGGCTAAGGTCTGACCGCTGAAGAAGTACGGCTGAAGTTCAGTCACTGGAGAAGAATTTTAGATCGAAGCTCTTCCGTGATTATCAGTTGTATTAGGCTAAGCATTAGACTGGACTTCGATGGAAGTAGGATTTATCCCCAACAAGTACTAGTATATTAAAAAAAAAAGAAGATGTACTTGCAACTAGGTTGCACTCTTCCTCAAATATGCTTCTATGCCCCAATCATAGAAAGGCATGCATAAACTGATTCCAGAAAAACAAAACCCAACTGAGGTTCATAACCATAGATCAATTCGTTTATCTAACATTATTTATAAGTTAGCACCAAAAATATTAGTTAAACAACTTAAAAGTATCATATCTATCATAATTTCATCTATCTAGATAACCTTTGTACCAGAAAGAAACATAACAGAAAATATATTACTTATACAAGAAATTATGCACTCTCATATGATTGCATAAGTTGGCAATACTTAATATCCATTCTAACCAAATTCATCTTCCATCCAAAATTTATAAAATGGATTCAGAAATATATCTTTAACCCTAGGTTTGCACTTTTATTTAATGGAACACCGCCTTCTTGGTTCAAATAATCAATGGGAATATGACAAGGCTGCCTCCTCTTACCATATTATGTTGGTGGAATATGGCCTTAAAGAAATTGTTATGTTGCTATTTTATATGTAATTTATCTTTTCCAAAAAAATAATGTTATGAAATGAAAATCTTCAAAGAAGAAAATCAAAAGATCAAGAAAATCTTAACTTGGATTGAGTCGTGTGATGTACACTACTCAAGAATATAATTCACAATCTACATGCAAGTCTATGACGATCTTATCCCTAAGGTACAACCATCCTGCTCAACTCAATCCTCCTCTATTGAACACAATCACTAGGAGACTTAACTCGAATAACTCCTTTAGATATCCAAGAAGATTGTGAAAAGGAAAGTAGAAAGTGGAAAAGAGAGCAACAGAGTCTATATCTCAAAGTAAAAGAAGAGTCTCTTAGGAGACTGAGCACTAATAAGTGGATGTTTCAAAAACATTGTATCATTTCAAAAGCCAAAGTTCTCTTTCAAAGAGTCGTAACATTTTGGAGAGAGACATTTGCCAAAAAAAAGTGTGGTGTATGCATATGCAACATGGTTATACCTACCACATATATATGCATGACATGACCGACTACACCAAGTGCATGTGCACGCATCATCACTAGCTCACTTTCATCAAAGCCCGACTTGACAAAGGATTTCCATTTAAATAAGAGGTCTTGATTTCATATATCCAGTGTGGGATTTTAAAAAGGAAGGTGTTTTGAAGCATTTGAACCAAGTAAAATTTAGGGGATAATGTTGGTTGATTTTTTAAAAAAATTAAATCATTTCAAACTAAAACTCCAACAGTCTATCATAAAAGATTAAAAATTTGAAAAACAAAAAGAAGAATGCCTAGGCAACTTATGCTGTGCAATGGATGAGATGTCCTGCAGACTTGAATCCCACTTAATATTGATTATATCAATTTGAAGAACCATCATAGATTAGACCTTGAATTCGGTTCTTTAACACAGATTTCTACTTATTTTATATATGATATGGATCAATTGGGATTTATGCAAATTATACTATTTAAAGATTTTGCACTTAATATCTTGATTTTTCATAAGAATTTGCTAAGGTTAGCCCAAACCCTAATCGTGGCCTATATGACAATTCTTAGGTAAGCCTTGCAAAGATACCTATGACCTAATACCCTATAGGTTTTCTATCTTAGACTCGTTAAGAGTATAACTCGACCTTTCCAATTAACTTTATCATTGATACGAATATTTATCATAGGGATGGGAGAAAATATACTCCAAGAATATGCTCTAACATGATTACTCAATCAATTTCATTTTTACCATATTGAACCTCTTTCATGGGATTACAAAACTTGGGTATCCATCATAGGTGACCAAGTAGTAGGCTTAAGCCCCATCCCCCTTAATGATTCTAGGCTCCACTCTTAGACAAATTCTTGGTTAATTAATTTACTAAGTTTTTCTCATAATTGATAAATTCCAAGGAAATAACATTACTCTTTTTAAGTTGTCTTACTAATTTATGATAAATCTGCATATGCTTATTTATCTTTTTATTAGTACTCTTTCGATTTGTTAATTTTATCATGGCCTTATCATCATGAGATATTGATATAGTCGGTACTGGCTTACGTACTGAAAGTAGCTCTAACATAAGATTTTTAATCCATTTTGACTCTATACAAGTGGGATATAGAGTGATCAACTAGGCCTCCATGGTGCTCCAGGAAATAATAGTTTGCATGGAACATTCTCAAACTATGTCAACACTGGTAAAAAAGAAAAGTTATCGATGGTTGATTTAAGTTTAAGAATCAATAATCTAGTTTGCATCAATGTAACCTATAACTACCTCAAGATATCCAATATACAAAAGATCAAGGGTTTTCTTAGGATATCAGAATACCTTTTTAATGACTAACTAATAAAATTGATTTAGATTTTGAGTATATATTTACTTAATCCCTTTATAGCACAGATAATATCAGATCTTATTCTATTTATTAAAGAAAAAATCATTGTCATGGATCGTACTTCAATTACCAGAGACCCCGTTGAAGTTCCACTATATGGAGTAAAATAGTGGCTGCCACACAAGTTCACTTTCAACTTTTATGGTTGTTAGGTACAGGTCTGAAAAATCATATACTGCAGGACCCTTGGTGCTCTAACATTCCATAATCCATTAAATGCATGGCCAACATATAACATTATTAAAGGAGCTGGGGAGTTTTTATTCATAGATCTACAAATCTAATGTCAAAAAGATTTTCAGGAGAAAAGGCAGCAGGCTTTGTAATCAGAGATCACAATACCCAGCCATCATGAGTTGCTGGCAGGCCTGTTTCTAGTTGTTCTATGCTGAGTTAGTGGTGGCTTGGGAAGCAATTAAGGGAGTACTTGGTTGGAAAAAATAGGAATTGGAATAGAAATGGATGACTTCTATTCTAAGTGTGTGGTTGGAAGGAGTTTCATTCTGATTTCGATTTTATAATAGAATGAAAACGATTCAATCTACTTAAAACTCAATTCCTATTTTTTAAAAAAAAATTAAATTTTTATTTCAATTTTGATTCTGATCACAGATCAAACATTTCAAAAAATTTAACCATTTCAATTCTGATTCCAATCCATTCTGATTTTCATCCATTCCGATTTTCATTCTTATTCTGATTCCGATCATGAACCAAGCACCCCTAAATCAACCATGAATTGAAGTTGATTCCACAAGTTTTATTTCATTACTAAATACAGATAATATGCAGGCCTTTCAAACTAATCCACTGCTGTAGGATATATACATCTATGGAAGCAGGTGACTTTTGCTTTCAAGGCTACACACGACAACGCAAGGAAATAGAGCTTCAGACTGGATAGCAGCTCAAGCTCTCGAAGGGCAATTCAGAATCATTGATCACTATTCTATATCGAATATTTTGGTTAATATCTTGTATAATGATGTATATACTGTGAACAAGCATCGCCTCCTAAGTAAAATTAAAATAGAAGAAAAAATAGGGATATAAATTTCAGTTTTTGAAAGTTTAGAAATTTATATAAGGATTTTGCTAATGAATATCTTAAGGGTACCGGTTAAAAAGCATTTAATGCTCCTCGAAAATAGTAAAACATCTAGATCAAGATGATATTAAAGAAAAACATTAATGTGAAGGATATAATAGATATAATTATTTTTATAAAAATAAAAATTTTATCTTTAATATCATCTTGATCCAAGTATTTTGCTATTTTCAAGAAACATTAAATGCTTAACCAGTGCTCTTAGAACATTCGTTAGCAAAATCCTTCATATAAAACCGGCCCAAGCTTGGAGGACTAAAAGCATGATTAACTCATATTTTTAGTTTTTGATCCAGGTGCTCTAAACTTTATTTTGTTTCTAATCATTAACTAATTGATTCTTCAAATGCCAAGGCAATAAAAAGCTTTACCGCAACGCGAATATGGAAGGGAAAGAGGACGAGAAGTGGAGCATTGAGTGAATAATCTTCTCGAAAGAGGGTTATATTTGAGTTCATCCAATAATGAGGTAGCCTTTATAATATCAATTTAGAATTAAAAAAAAAACAAATAGCTTCTTTTTATCCCATTATTACATAACATATTTTTGATTTTCTTCTCTTCTTGAGCTCAATATAATCCAAGAGGAACAGTAGATCAGATAGGGACTTCTTGGCCTCCATTGACAAACAGATAGGTCCAGAAATAAGACATGCTACATTGAAAGCTAAATCATACAGCTAAACTTTTAGAATCTATAGCATTCTGTATAATATTTGATTGAAGTTTTTTTCTTTCTTGTTTTTTGTGCATGTACGTGTAAGTTTTCAATATATACGGTGCTATATTAAATAGTTTGACTCCAAGAGTGAAAGTGGCAATTTTTTTTATTTCAAAGAAAAAAATTTCTTTCTAAGAGATCTTTTGGCGAGACGTATCTGTGTGAGAAGCCAAAGACAAAATTAATAAAGATATTTTTATATCCATTGCTACGAAAGGAGCAAGGATATTTTCATATTTTCTCTTACTACACAAAGTTAATTTTTTTCAACAAAGGATAAAAGGAACAAGAGGGGAATCTTTGACAACTACCACGTAAAATGATTAGTTCTGAAGATATGGAAGCAAAATTTTTTAGAATTGGAGGAGTCAATCTAAAACTGATAGAATTTACGAAGTCAGTATGGTGGTTTCAAATGGTCTAAAATCTCCGATCAATGTCTATCCTTCGAGTTGTAACTCCATCCGTAAGTTTGGATTCCACGCTCTACATTTCCCATGTATCAGAGGACAGTCCGTATCACTTCGAAAACATCTAAATTCTTCCATAACGATGGTTGATCACATGCAAACACACGTGAATAATGCTAAACACAACCAACCAAGCCCACCAACGGGCAAATTCTTGGATGACCACCCACCGGACCGTGCAACGGAAAGTGACTCACATCCAAAGCATACGACGAAAAAGGCGTAACCCAACGCACGCAGCCTTGCATATGAAGAAATCATATCCTTATTTAAAACCCGTGACTGCCCGTAAAAAATTGAAACAACCTTTCAATTGTGCCAAGACCTGTACTCTTAAGCATCCCATTTTAATTCGTAAGAACATCAGTTCTCCTTGGTTCTCTAAGAAATCATATATAGATTGATAGCACTCGCTCAGTATGTCCTTTAGCTCGTACTCTAAGGCACCATTTCCAAAATGCAACAATGAGCATTTTGCTTTAATAAAACAAAATTCTGACAAATCTTTTGAAACTTACACAAACATGACACAACGCTAAAGTCAAACAATCAGAGAAACTGTCAAGGATACCAACCTTTTCTTTCATAAATATACGGCAACTTCTAGATATCCGGTGAACCAAACGCAGCATCCCAAAACTAGGAGGACAAAGATAATCACAGTAATACAGGTATTATTAAACCATACCCAGTCTATGGGACAATGAAGGGAATGACCATTGACATGAAAGTATCATAGGTAAGAGTTGCTGAGCCAGCGTAGCGAGTATCTTTCTCTTTGAATTTTTCTGTTAATCCCTGCAAAAATAGATAACAAAGTTCATTCAGATAGAAGTAGCTAGGATACCTGATTTACTTTTCTCAAAGAGTGATACTCCTATATGTGGAAAATAGTGACACGTTTTGAAGCCAAAACCCTGTTTGATCACCCTAGAAGAAGAGCAAAAGGACTGTGTGACTCAGCTCCATATCGACCAAGTATAAACACTAACCAATAGCATCAAAGGACCAGTCAATGAGTAAGATGGTCTGATTCTCCTTCTAAAGTGTTGTTCTTTCAAGTTATTGTAAAAATGAAAGTTGTCCCCTTTCTTGCAACAGCTTGCTTTTTGAGCACACCTATGCATATAACATGTTCTTTCTATAGGAGTTCAAAAAAATATGTTTCTTTCTAAAAGGCTGCCTCTGGTTCGGGAATAAGAAAAACTGGAGCAAAAGTAACACCTATAGGAATAGTGATTCCATAAGTTATTATGACTTTTGTCTGGCCACAGATTTTGGAATAGCTTTGGGATCAGGTTTTTGTTCGGTCCACAGAAAAAGTAAAAGTAGGCATAAATGATGCCTTTATAACAAGGAATAACTTTTGACAGCTCTCTCATCAAATAGTTATCCCTATCATAAGCAAGTTTGAGTAGCACAACTATTCCTGGGTTATCCCTGTTTCCCAAAGGCTGTTTAGCTGGCACAAGGCTTATTCCAAGCCTAATGCCTGATTATGCCTGGATCAATCACTGCCTTAGGTGCCCCACTAATCTTCTCCATGGAGACAACCATACCACTTGTTTAAAAGTTCAAACCTAAACTGTCCTGTTGGATGAACCTACACTCCATTTCAAATTCAAAGTCTCCAAGAACCAGATCAGCATTTACATACAAATCTAGGAAAGGCTTAAGTATTGAGTATCTCTAATAGAAAAAGGTTTCAGTGACTTGTATCACAAGACCACCTAATGAAAGCTCTAAGCAACATACAAAAGGAAAATTTATCATGTCTACTGATATGCTGAGATTTCACTAAAATGAAGTTTCATTTCCTTACCTTCACAATCATCCCACACCTGCATACACAACAAATCCATAAATCAGATAAGCAGTCACTCAATGCATGATTGAACAAAGACATCAAATCAGAAAACAAATACTCACTCAACAAAGTTGTCAAAATTAAGTGCACCCTTGCCAGTTTTCCCATCAGCGTAATTGGATATTAAAACTTGAATAACAGAAGGTGGAACTGCATATCCTAGACTTAGAAGTGCCTCTCTCAATTCCATTGAGTCAATTTTGCCACTCCGATCTCTATCAAATCTGTCAAAGATGCCCTGAATAAAGAAGGGGAGAACAAAACTTCAGTATACTTCTATGTCATTTAAGAAAAACAATGTCCCCCAACAGTAGTAGTAGTTATCAATTCTTCCACTCCTTTACACTAAGTGCATAAGATAACTCAATGATTAGCTCGAGTTTTCTTTTTAAGTGGGGAAAATATAAGAGCAAGCAATGAATGCATAAATCACTAGCGGGAATCATAGAGAATAACGAAATTCAGATAAACTCTAGTATTACTATTAATATATTCTATGGACCATGTCAGTGGTGAGAAACATGATAGTGGTAAAATAAATGAATGAAAGACCATCACAACAAAAAGCAGTATTACAAAGGATTTGTGGTTGCCCCAATAATGTTCAATGTCAGTTATATAATATAATGCTTTCTTCTTCAAGTTCAACCTAAAGCATAAAGGGAAGAAACCTTGTTGGTGATGTCATTTATATCCATTTTCTAGGAGAAAGCAATATGTTTGATAATATAGTAAAACAAGGTTGAAACAGGGATTAAATTGCAGTTTCAAATTCATTATGGTGAATCACGGTTGTCTACATCCTTTGATCAGCCATCCTAGTGAACCAAAAAACATCCCTAGAATCAATTGCTAATGAGGAGGAGGAGGAGGAGGAGCAGTAGTACTAGCGGTAATTTGCGGGGTTCTTTGATATTAAGTCAGTCTACAACTACCTCGCATCCCCTAAACTGTAAGAAATTAAAATTGGATTTAGGTAAATTAATATCCCATGATCTATCAGAACTATGAATTTCTGCATTTGCCGCCATGCTTCCATTCAATCTGGAAGGTTCACCAAAATAATGAAATTGTAATGATTCAAAATGCCTTCGAACTAACTCAGGCCACCATTTAATATGACATTTTTAAACTAGATAACAATTGATGAAAATTGAGTTTCTGTGTATTGTCTATTGCATTGTTTTCCAGAGAAAGCCAGTGGAACAAACATATTTGCATACTCCATATCTTAGTGTATTATTATACAACATTACATTTATCCAGGAGGATCATTGAGCTTATATGCTTGTACTACAGTGCACATCACGGAACAATAGATACCAATATCATCAAATTTATCAAATTTTCAGGCCACATAAGGAAATGATTGCGGATCTAGATCCAATGCATGTACAATATCCACAAAATACGCTAACTAGTTCAACGATTTCTGGTTCCTTCTACACCTACTAAACATTAACAACATCAAAGGCCAAATCATATTAATAATTTATCATATTTGCAAAATAGGAAAGCAAACAGCGTACCCGCCATTGCCCGATACAATTCCACAAAGCAGAAAACTCAGCAGGACCTACAAGAAAAAAATAAAAAGAAGTCAGCACCGAAGAAATATTTATAAAGAATAAAGCTTACACAAAAGAAGAAATTTGATGGGTAGATAACAAAAAAATAACTTTCATTAAGAAAATTTTAGAATTTATGATGGAAGTCACTGAAGTAATATAGGTCATATATATTAGTTAAGAGCACTCCAATTGGGGAAACAGAAGGCTTTTCTAGGAGAAAACTCAAGAGGGCTCACCCATCTTGGAAGGGTTGTTGGGGTTCTGGAAAAGGAACATGAGGAGCCGAATCGTGCGAAGGCTGAACCTCTGATACCCGGAGGACAGAGCCGCCTGCAGCTCGTACTCGTCGATGAAGCCGCTCCGGTCCCGATCGACGGCCTGGAAGCTATGGATGATCTCGGGAGCCGTGCCGGGAGGGAAATAGCACCCCGCCGCACCGCCGCCGCCAGCACCCCAGGTGTAGGGGGACGAATAGCCATAAGAGGATGGAGGGGCATGGTAAGGATATCCCGACGGCGCCGAAGGCTGTCCCGAGGAGGAGGGCTTGTGGCCGGAGGAGGGCTCCGCCATCGGCGGGGCCGACGGAGCGTAGCTGTGAGAAGGATATCGATTGTAATCCGCCATGGACGAGCCAATAAAGGAGCTTTGGGAGGAGCACAAAGAGTACAAGGGTTAGGGCTAGGGTTATTAGGCTGGTTTATATGATCCAAGGCGCAGACGAAGTTTGAGAGGTTTCCTAATGGCGGTTCTTGTTTCTTAGTTCAGGCTTTTCTTTTCCTTTTTAAAGTGTGTTAGTTCAGGCTCTAATTTATGGAGCTGTTACGACTAAAAAACAAAAACAAAGAGTGCTTCTTAAAAAATAAAAAATAAAAAAAACGTTTTCCTTCGAATCTTGATAAGGAGCGTGGTGGTGGGGGACTTGGCTACGTCACAGCGTGTCGACCAGGTGGGAAGTTACGTGTAAGCTTCAACACACCGAATTTTGCCGCGTGGACCGGGCTGGAGCGGTTTGATGCCTGGGGACTTATTGGCTCATCGTTCAAAAGGAGAAAATAATAAAATAAATATAAATACCTTATCTGCAAGAAGTATTAAAAAAATAATAATTTTTTAGCTTTGGAATAAAGAATCTTTATAAGATCTACCATCCAAGAAGATAGATTTATTTGAAGTTCGATAACTTCATCATGAAGATGGCAGGTCACATTAGCACCTGTTATTGATGGGCGTTCGTTTGGTCTATGCCGATACGCGGTCTCCATTAGCACATGTTATTGATGGGCGTTTGGTCTATGCCTATTATTGGATATACAGTCTCCAAACCATTAGATGTAAGACTGCAAATGAATTGAATTGATCTATGATCCAATCTAATCTAACTCATTTAGATCTAATTTTAATCATTTTAAAGGATCCATGGAGCTAAATTAGATTCTAAAATTGAACATGTTCAATATTTTAGATCAGATCTGAATTTTTTAAATTTAGATCTGATTCAACACGATCCGACCCGAATTCAGTATTAAATCCAACATATAAACTATAAAATAAATAGAGTATGATTGAAATTCTAAATGATCTTATAACATTATTATTTTTAAAATATTTTACTCAATTTAATGGTGAAATTTTGAAAAATTATTTATAAACTAAGAGCCAAGATAAAGTAATATTTATTTTCTTTTGACATAAACTTCGCATATATTAGTTTATCATACGAATTGGGTCCGATCAAAATTTGAATTCGAATTGGATCTAAAATTTTTAAATTGATACCGCATTATATATGGATCCAATCCGATCCAAATGATCCAATGGGCTAAATTTTTTGATTATAGATCCGATCTGATTTTCAATTGAGTTAGGTCTACGTCGAATATTAGGATTCAATCAAGAAATCAGGTCAGATCGAAGTCGCTTATGATCCAATCTAATCCAACCCATTTACACCTTTAACTAGACGTTATTAGGAAAGAACCTTGGGGATGCAATAAGCATGTGGTAGGTAACATATTTCATCATTTAGAACAAATGGAGACTCCATTTGATTTGTTACAATAGAACAAAATGCCTCGACTCTAGGAGAGATAGCCTGCTATGAGGGCACCCCTCTAAATCAAGCTCTTTGCTATTCAATAAAAAGATTTTGATCGACAAAAGTCAAGATTGCAATGGCTATAAGGAAAGGAGAATCGGAGTGACATTTTTATACAAATCCATGATTGTTAGAAGGAATTGAAAATGAATCACATTTTTGGAGGATAAATTCTAGGGAGTTTATCTAAAGATGCGGAGAAAATCAAGGATAAACTCTTTTGTTTCTTCTAATCTAAGTGGAATCCGGTGGATGATGAAAATATTTTTGTTGATCAACTAATAAAGTCTTGTCTAATAACTCATATTAAAAATAAAATATGCTCACTATATTTAGACTGCACAATTTAATTTAAAAATAATAAAAAAATAAGTGTACAGGACCATGTAATCCTAATAGATAGCACATTGTGGTAATCATACACTCATTATCGATTTTAAAACATAATGAGTACTAAACCCTATGATTGTCTTAGAAAATGTTCCTTAACCAATTTAAACTATTGGGATCTCCAAATAAATTTTTAAATCTTCTATGAATGAGAGCTGTTGGGGATAAATCCCGCTCCTGCCGAAGCTTGGCCCGACGCTCGGCTGAATGTAACCGGCAGCCGCAGAAGAGCTCTAGCAGACGGGCTTCAGCCGAACTTCCTGGTGGTCGAGCTCCTTGGACTCAAAGCGGCAAGACTTCTTCGGGAGACGGACTCCTCTCAAACGCCCATTCGACCATCCGAGCTCCTGCGAACCTCTCTGCGGCCGAGCTCCTCCCGAGTTTTTCTTTCGGCCGAACTCTCCTACAAGTCTGAACTCCTTCAGACTCTCCGCGGCCGAACTCGCACGGCCGAACTCCTTCAGACCGACTCCAGGCGAGACCAGGCAGCCGAACCCCTTCGGACCGACTCCAGGCGGTCGAACTCCTCAGCGAGCCCTGGCCGAGCCAACTAGCAACCGAAGTCCTTCAACTGGCCCCAGCTGAGCTTCTTCGGGCCTCTCAGCGGTCGAACTCCTCGGCAATCATCCCTCAGCCGAACTCTACAGATGGCCGACCCTTCAGCCAGCCGAACTCCCCCAGCCTTCCCTTCTGCCGAACTCTCCTTAGAGATGACTTATCACCATCAGCGGCAGGCGACGAAACCAGACGACACCACCTCTGGCAACGCCACTCCCTGACGATGCCTTCCTCTCCGTACCGGACTTCATGCGGCCCGCGACGTGCCTAGTATGGCTCCTCACGATCCACCGGACGACGCCATCCTCTCCGTACCGAACTCCATGCGGCCCACGACGTGCCAGTATGGCTCCCACGATCCGTCGGACGACGCCATCCTCTCCGTGCCGAGCTCCATACTGCCCCAACGACTCTCTGCCAGATGCCACGGCCATCATCATCAACTAAGCTCCGCTATAAAAAGGACCCCTCCCGACACGCTAAGGCTAAGCTCTCTGAACTCTCGACTCTCTAAGCTCTCCTCCTCATCTCTAAGCTTCCGGAAACTCATTTCGAGCACTCCATTCCTGTTGGCTGGAAACTGACTTGACCATCGGAGGATCCTGCCGGAGCCACCCCCCCACCGGTTCCGGATGGGAACTTTGTTTTGCAGGTCCCCGGCGGCGACCTCAGCGGCCTCGACTCCGGCGACCTCCGGCGAAGATGGATTTCTGCACCAACAGATTGGCGCTAGAGGAAGGGCCTTGAACCTTCGTGGTTCCCTTGTTCTTAAAGGAGTGCTCGGCGACCCTTCTCTTCCCTCTCCGGAGATCTTCCTTTTCTCTTCCGAAGAGAAAGCGCCACCCCAGGAGAGCTTCGGCGCGGCGCTCGGCAGCCTCCGAGACCCGATCCCATCCAGGCCCGTCTGCTCCCGCTGCAGCCCCGGTAGCCCAGGCTCCACCCGAAGCCACCGCAGATGTAGGGCAGTCCTGGACGGGCTCACGGCCCCGCCGAGATGATACAGGCCGCGCGACAACCTCGGGCAGAGACTTTACCAGCAAGCCCGCCATGAGGACGCGAGGAACTGGCCTTGAGGGGGAGCGTTTGAGCATACCAATCGCATTTGGGAAGGAGAAATGGAGAGTCGAACTTCTCTCGCGGAAGGCCTCGCGGGAAAGCGGAGAGAAGTTCGGCTTAAGCAAGGCCGAACCCCCACTCGAGTCCGTCATCGAGGAAGCCCCGACAGAGGGGCATGGACATCCTCGGAAGAAGGTTTTGCAAGGAAGGCGGAATAAAATTCGACCGCGTCCAAGGAGGTGGAGCGAAGTTCGGCAACGTCCACAACCTCCCAGCGCAAGGAAAAGCCGAACTCCACCTCGAAGCTCCTCATCCGAGTGAAGTTCGACGCAAGCGAGGACAGACGAAGTTCGGCGTAAGTAAGGCCGAACTCCACCTTGAAGCTCATCAGCTCATCGACGAAGTTCTCCCACGAAGTTCGGCAGAAGGCCGAACTCCTCAGCTCATCATCGAAGTGAAGGCGGAGCCAAGTCCCCGCGAAATGAAGTTCAGCACAGGCAGGGGTGGAGGAAAGTTCTCCTGCAGAATGAAGGCGGAAGGCCGAACTCCCGCGGAATGAAGGCGGAAGGCCGAACTCCTCAGGTCATCATCGAAATGAGGTTCGGCACAAATGAAGGCGGAGGAAAGTTCTCCCGCGGAATGAAGTTCGGCGGAAGGCCGGACTCCACAGGTCATCATCGAAATGAAGTTCGGCAAGGCCGAACTCTCCCTTTGAAGCTCGTCAATGAAGTTCGGCGCAAGTGAGGCCGAACTCCACCTTAAAGCCCACCATCACACTGAAGTTCGGCGCAAGCGGTGGCGGAACGAAGTTCTCCCGCGCCTGAAGTTCGGCATAAAGGAGGCCGAACTCCGCAGCAGATCACCCAAATGAAGTTCGGCCGCGCTCAAGACCGCCCCAGGGTGATCGAGGCCGAACTCCCCCTCGAGCACGCCGCTACAACGAATTCGCGGGAGGTGCGATGAAGTTCGGGCAAGCAAAGCCGACCCCCTCCCTGCGAGCAAGGAAGTCTGGACAAAGAAGCATGAAGTTCTCCCACGGAAAGTTTCGCGGGAAAGCGTATGAAGCTCCGCACAAGCGAAGCCGGAAGCTCACCACAAACGAAGGCCCCGCAGAATGAAGTTCGGCGTAAGTGAAGCCGAACTTTTCTTGGAAGCTCTCATCGCTCAGGTCAGGCCGAACTCCCCCATCTCGAGTATGTCATCACCAAAACCTCCTACAAGGAGTTCATAGGAGGCGTAGTGAAGTCGAGTGGCTAAAGCAAAGTCGACCTCCACCTCGAGCTCGTCGTCAAGGAAGTTTCGGGTGGCGAAGGAAGAAGTTCCCCCACAGAAGGTTTTGCAGGGAGGCGGAATGAAGTTCGGCCGTGTCCAAGGATGCGGCATGAAGTTCGACCACGTCTACGATCTCGAGGCTCACTGTCGAGGAAGCCCCGACAAAGAAGCAGGAAGTCCCACCGCGGGAGATCTTCGCGGGAAACCGGAATGAAGATTCAGAATGAAGTCCGGCAAGAGGAAAGCCGAGCTCCATGAAGCCCTCCCACGGAAGCTTTCGTAGGAAAGCGGAGCAAAGTTCGGCATAAGTAAGGCCGAACTCCGCAGCTCCTCATCAGAATGAAGTTCGATGGAAGCAAGGCCGAACTTTTCTCAGAAGCTCATCATTAGAATGAAGTTCGGCGCAAGTGAGGCCAAACTTCTCTTCAAAGCTCACCATCAAGTTCGGCGCAAACAAGGGCGGAATAAAGTTCTCCCGCGGAATGAAGTTCGGTATTTCACGAGACGACCGCCCCAGGAATGAAGTTCGGACCGCATTTACGGCCTCCACAGCACAAAGCCCGAACTTTTCGAGCTCGCTACCAAGGAATTTCCGTGGAAGGTTTCGCAAGTTCGGCCGCGTCCATGACCACCCCATCTCAAGAGAGGTCGAACTTCACCTCGAGCTCGCCACCGAGGAAGCCTCGACAGAAGGATACGAAGAAGCCCTCCTCCTCGGAAGGTTCCGCAACTACGACCCGCTCCTCTAACTCGAATCCTCGGCGAAGTTAAGAGCCAGCCGCCAAGACCTGAAGGACTACGGCCTCCCCAAACGTGCGCGATCGAGGCAAGTAAAGCCCCTACCATCGCGACCACGGCCACGACACTGAGGAATACGTTCAGCTCCAAGACGAGATTGAAGAGCTCGTCAAAAAGGGACGATGGGATAAATTCCTCCGACGTCGGTCTGAAGCAGGAGAAGATCGGCTAAAGGCGCTGCCGTAACTAGAAAAGACAAGAAGGTCGGCCGCCTCGCGGCGTCATCAACGCCACCCCGGGGAGGAGCTAGGAGCTAGCTACATCGGTGATTGTCGTCCCCCAGCGACAAAGTCAAGAGAAGCATGTTCCAAATTAAGAAGGCCGGCATGAGATAGAGGAGGTCGTCTGGACGGGACTTACTGCCCGAGGGAAACTCCGAGGAACAACACCCCGACAACCCTCGAACGGAAAATGCGCTGCGATCAGCTTCTCCTCGGTAAAACTCTCCCCTCTCAATAAAATCATTTCTGGATGCGAAAACTATGCGATGATAGGGAAGAAGCAGTCAGCCGCGTTAGGAACAGGAGGAGAACCTCGTCCTAGCGCGAGCAAAGTCGAAGGCCCCATCCACGAAGGACGGGATGGGGGGAGAGGCGAGGACGACGGTCCTCATGTGCCCCCACAGCCGGCTAGGAACAGGAGGAGAACCTCGTCCTAGCGCGAGCAAAGTCGAAGGCCCCGTCCACAAAGGACGGGATGGGGGGAGAGGCGAGGACGACGGTCCTCATGTGCCCCCACAGCCGGCTAGGAACAGGAGGAGAACCTCGTCCTAGCGTGAGCAAAGTCGAAGGCCCCATCCATAAAGGACGGGATGGGGGGAGAGGCGAGGACGACGGTCCTCATGTGCCCCCACAGCCCGTTAGGAACAGGAGGAGAACCTCGTCCTAACGTGAGCAAAGTCGAAGGCCCCGTCCACAAAGGACGGGATGGGGGGAGAGGCGAGGACGACGGTCCCCATGTGCCCCCACAGCCCGTTGGGAACAGGAGGAGAACCTCGTCCTAACGCGAGCAAGGTCGAAGGCCTCGTTCACCTAAAACGAGATGGGGGAGAGGCGAGGACGACGGTCCCCATGTGCCCCCACAGCCCATTAGGAACAGAAGGGGAACCCTCGTGCCGTTCGGACGACGCCATTCTCTCCGTTGCCGAGCTCCATACTGCCAACGACTCATCTGCCAGATGTGCCACACCGGTCTGTTCATCATCAACTAAGCTCCGTATAAAAAAGGACCCCTCCCGACACGCTAAGGCTAAGCTCTCTGAACTCTCGGACTCCTAAGCCTCCTCCTCCCTAAGCTTTCGGAAAACTCATTTCGAGCCACTCCATTCCTGTTGGCTGGAAACTGACTTGACCATCGGAGGATCCTGCCGGAGCCACCCCCCCACCGCGTTCCGGATGGAACTTGTTTGGCAGGTCCCGGCGGCGACCTCTAGCCAGGCCTCGAACCGGCTATCTCCGGCGAAGATGGATTTTCTGCACAACAGATTGGCGCTAGAAGGAGGGCCCTTGAACCTTCGTGGTTCCCTTGTTCCTTTAAAGGAGTGCTGGCGACCTCTCTTCCCTCTCTGGAGATCTTCCTTTTCTCTTCGAAGAGAAAGCACCACCCCAGGGAGGAGCTTTGGACGGCGCTCAGCAGCCTTCCGAGACCCGATCCCATCCAGGCCCGTCTGCATCCCGCGCAGCCCCGGTAGCCCAGGCTCCACCCGAAGCCACCGCAGATGTAGGGCAGTCCTGGACGGGCTCACGGGCCCCGCCGAGATGATTACAGGCCGCGCGACAACCTGTCGGGCAGAGACTTTACCAGCAACCCGCCATTTGAGACGCGAGGAACTGCCTTGAGGGGATCGTTTTGAGCATACCAATCGGCATTTGGGAAGGAGAAATGGAGAGATCGAACTTCTTTCTCGCGGAGGCCTCGTCGGAAGCGGAGAGAAGTTCGGCTTAAGCAAGGGCGAACCCCCCTCGAAGTCCGTCATCGAGGAAGGCCCCGACAAGAGGGGCATGACATCCTCGGAAGAAGGTTTTTGCAAGAAGCGGAATAAAATTTTCGACCGCGTCCAAGGAGGGGCGAGCGAAGTTCGGTGGCACGTCCACCAACCTCCAGCAAGCAAAAAAGCCGAACTCCACCTCGAAGCTCCTCATCCGAGTTGAAGTTCGACGCAAAGCGAGGACAGACGAAGTTTCGGCGTAAGGTAAGGCCAACTCCTACCTTGAAGCTCATCAAGCTCATCGACGAAGTTCTCCCACGTAAGATATACGCGAGAAGGCCGAACTCCTCAGCTCATACATCGAAGTGAGGCGGAGCCAAGTCCCCGCGAAAATGAAGTTCAGCACAGGCAGGGGCGGAGGAAAAGTTCTCCCACAGAATGAAGGCGGAAGGCCGAACTCCCGCGGAATGAAGGCGGAAAGGCCGAACTCCTCAGGTCTCATCGAAATGAGGTCGGCATAAATGAAGGCGGAGGAAAGTTCTCCCGCGGAATGAAGTTCGCGGTAAGTGCCGGACTCCATAGGTCTCATCGAAATGAAGTTCGTGGGGGACTTGGCTACGTCACAGCGTGTCGACCAGGTGGGAAGTTACGTGTAAGCTTCAACACACCGAATTTTGCCGCGTGGACCGGGCTGGAGCGGTTTGATGCCTGGGGACTTATTGGCTCATCGTTCAAAAGGAGAAAATAATAAAATAAATATAAATACCTTATCTGCAAGAAGTATTAAAAAAATAATAATTTTTTAGCTTTGGAATAAAGAATCTTTATAAGATCTACCATCCAAGAAGATAGATTTATTTGAAGTTCGATAACTTCATCATGAAGATGGCAGGTCACATTAGCACCTGTTATTGATGGGCGTTCGTTTGGTCTATGCCGATACGCGGTCTCCATTAGCACATGTTATTGATGGGCGTTTGGTCTATGCCTATTATTGGATATACAGTCTCCAAACCATTAGATGTAAGACTGCAAATGAATTGAATTGATCTATGATCCAATCTAATCTAACTCATTTAGATCTAATTTTAATCATTTTAAAGGATCCATGGAGCTAAATTAGATTCTAAAATTGAACATGTTCAATATTTTAGATCAGATCTGAATTTTTTAAATTTAGATCTGATTCAACACGATCCGACCCGAATTCAGTATTAAATCCAACATATAAACTATAAAATAAATAGAGTATGATTGAAATTCTAAATGATCTTATAACATTATTATTTTTAAAATATTTTACTCAATTTAATGGTGAAATTTTGAAAAATTATTTATAAACTAAGAGCCAAGATAAAGTAATATTTATTTTCTTTTGACATAAACTTCGCATATATTAGTTTATCATACGAATTGGGTCCGATCAAAATTTGAATTCGAATTGGATCTAAAATTTTTAAATTGATACCGCATTATATATGGATCCAATCCGATCCAAATGATCCAATGGGCTAAATTTTTTGATTATAGATCCGATCTGATTTTCAATTGAGTTAGGTCTACGTCGAATATTAGGATTCAATCAAGAAATCAGGTCAGATCGAAGTCGCTTATGATCCAATCTAATCCAACCCATTTACACCTTTAACTAGACGTTATTAGGAAAGAACCTTGGGGATGCAATAAGCATGTGGTAGGTAACATATTTCATCATTTAGAACAAATGGAGACTCCATTTGATTTGTTACAATAGAACAAAATGCCTCGACTCTAGGAGAGATAGCCTGCTATGAGGGCACCCCTCTAAATCAAGCTCTTTGCTATTCAATAAAAAGATTTTGATCGACAAAAGTCAAGATTGCAATGGCTATAAGGAAAGGAGAATCGGAGTGACATTTTTATACAAATCCATGATTGTTAGAAGGAATTGAAAATGAATCACATTTTTGGAGGATAAATTCTAGGGAGTTTATCTAAAGATGCGGAGAAAATCAAGGATAAACTCTTTTGTTTCTTCTAATCTAAGTGGAATCCGGTGGATGATGAAAATATTTTTGTTGATCAACTAATAAAGTCTTGTCTAATAACTCATATTAAAAATAAAATATGCTCACTATATTTAGACTGCACAATTTAATTTAAAAATAATAAAAAAATAAGTGTACAGGACCATGTAATCCTAATAGATAGCACATTGTGGTAATCATACACTCATTATCGATTTTAAAACATAATGAGTACTAAACCCTATGATTGTCTTAGAAAATGTTCCTTAACCAATTTAAACTATTGGGATCTCCAAATAAATTTTTAAATCTTCTATGAATGAGAGCTGTTGGGGATAAATCCCGCTCCTGCCGAAGCTTGGCCCGACGCTCGGCTGAATGTAACCGGCAGCCGCAGAAGAGCTCTAGCAGACGGGCTTCAGCCGAACTTCCTGGTGGTCGAGCTCCTTGGACTCAAAGCGGCAAGACTTCTTCGGGAGACGGACTCCTCTCAAACGCCCATTCGACCATCCGAGCTCCTGCGAACCTCTCTGCGGCCGAGCTCCTCCCGAGTTTTTCTTTCGGCCGAACTCTCCTACAAGTCTGAACTCCTTCAGACTCTCCGCGGCCGAACTCGCACGGCCGAACTCCTTCAGACCGACTCCAGGCGAGACCAGGCAGCCGAACCCCTTCGGACCGACTCCAGGCGGTCGAACTCCTCAGCGAGCCCTGGCCGAGCCAACTAGCAACCGAAGTCCTTCAACTGGCCCCAGCTGAGCTTCTTCGGGCCTCTCAGCGGTCGAACTCCTCGGCAATCATCCCTCAGCCGAACTCTACAGATGGCCGACCCTTCAGCCAGCCGAACTCCCCCAGCCTTCCCTTCTGCCGAACTCTCCTTAGAGATGACTTATCACCATCAGCGGCAGGCGACGAAACCAGACGACACCACCTCTGGCAACGCCACTCCCTGACGATGCCTTCCTCTCCGTACCGGACTTCATGCGGCCCGCGACGTGCTAGTATGGCTCTCACGATCCACCGGACGACGCCATCCTCTCCGTACCGAACTCCATGCGGCCCACGACGTGCCAATATGGCTCCCACGATCCGTCGGACGACGCCATTCTCTCCGTGCCGAGCTCCATACTGCCCCAACGACTCTCTGCCAGATGCCACGGTCGTCATCATCAACTAAGCTCCGCTATAAAAAGGACCCCTCCCGACACGCTAAGGCTAAGCTCTCTGAACTCTCGACTCTCTAAGCTCTCCTCCTCCCTAAGCTTCGGAAACTCATTTCGAGCACTCCATTCCTGTTGGCTGGAAACTGACTTGACCATCGGAGGATCCTGCCGGAGCCACCCCCCCACCGGTTCCGGATGGAACTTTGTTTGGCAGGTCCCCGGCGGCGACCTCAGCAGCCTCGACCCCGGCTATCTCCGGCGAAGATGGATTTCTGCACCAACAGATTGGCGCTAGAAGGAGGGCCCTTGAACCTTCGTGGTTCCCTTGTTCTTAAAGGAGTGCTCGGCGACCCTTCTCTTCCCTCTCTGGAGATCTTCCTTTTCTCTTCCGAAGAGAAAGCACCACCCCAGGAGAGCTTTGGAGCGGCGCTCAGCAGCCTCCGAGACCCGATCCCATCCAGGCCCGTCTGCTCCCGCTGCAGCCCCGGTAGCCCAGGCTCCACCCGAAGCCACCGCAGATGTAGGGCAGTCCTGGACGGGCTCACGGCCCCGCCGAGATGATACAGGCCGCGCGACAACCTCGGGCAGAGACTTTACCAGCAAGCCCGCCATGAGGACGCGAGGAACTGGCCTTGAGGGGGAGCGTTTGAGCATACCAATCGCATTTGGGAAGGAGAAATGGAGAGTCGAACTTCTCTCGCGGAAGGCCTCGCGGGAAAGCGGAGAGAAGTTCGGCTTAAGCAAGGTCGAACCCCCACTCGAGTCCGTCATCGAGGAAGCCCCGACAGAGGGGCATGGACATCCTCGGAAGAAGGTTTTGCAAGAAGGCGGAATAAAATTCGACCGCGTCCAAGGAGGTGGAGCGAAGTTCGGCAACGTCCACAACCTCCCAGCGCAAGAAAAGCCGAACTCCACCTCGAAGCTCCTCATCCGAGTGAAGTTCGACGCAAGCGAGGACAGACGAAGTTCGGCGTAAGTAAGGCCGAACTCCACCTTGAAGCTCATCAGCTCATCGACGAAGTTCTCCCACGAAGTTCGGCGGAAGGCCGAACTCCTCAGCTCATCATCGAAGTGAAGGCGGAGCCAAGTCCCCGCGAAATGAAGTTCAGCACAGGCAGGGGCGGAGAAAAGTTCTCCCACAGAATGAAGGCGGAAGGCCGAACTCCCGCGGAATGAAGGCGGAAGGCCGAACTCCTCAGGTCATCATCGAAATGAGGTTCGGCATAAATGAAGGCGGAGGAAAGTTCTCCCGCGGAATGAAGTTCGGCGGAAGGCCGGACTCCATAGGTCATCATCGAAATGAAGTTCGGCAAGGCCGAACTCTCCACTTGAAGCTCGTCAATGAAGTTCGGCGCAAGTGAGGCCGAACTCCACCTTAAAGCCCACCATCACACTGAAGTTCGGCGCAAGTGGTGGCGGAACGAAGTTTTCCCGCGCCTGAAGTTCGGCATAAAGGAGGCCGAACTCCGTAGCAGATCACCCGAACGAAGTTCGGCCACGCTCGAGATCGCCCCAGGGTGATCGAGGCCGAACTCCCCCTCGAGCACGCCGCTACAACGAATTCATGGGAGGTGCGATGAAGTTCGGACAAGCAAAGCCGACCCCCTCCCTGCGAGCAAGGAAGTCTGGACAAAGAAGCATGAAGTTCTCCCACGAAAAGTTTTGCAGGAAAGCGTATGAAGCTCCGCGCAAGTGAAGCCCGAAGCTCACCACAAACGAAGGCCCCGCAGAATGAAGTTCGGCGTAAGTGAAGCCGAACTTTTCTTGGAAGCTCTCATCGCTCAGGTCAGGCCGAACTCCCCCATCTCGAGTATGTCATCACCAAAACCTCCTACAAGGAGTTCATAGGAGGCGGAGTGAAGTCGGGTGGCTAAAGCAAAGTCGACCTCCACCCCGAGCTCGTCGTCAAGGAAGTTCGGATGGCGAAGGAAGAAGTTCTCCCACAGAAGGTTTTGCAGGGAGACGGAATGAAGTTCGGCCATGTCCAAGGATGCGGCATGAAGTTTGGCCACGTCTACGATCTCGAGGCTCACTATCGAGGAAGCCCCGACAAAGAAGCAGAAAGTCCCACCATGGAAGATCTTGCGGGAAACTGGAATGAAGATTCAGAATGAAGTCCGGCAAGAGGAAAGCCGAGCTCCATGAAGCCCTCCCACGGAAGCTTTCGTAGGAAAGCGGAGCAAAGTTCGGCATAAGTAAGGCCGAACTCCGCAGCTCCTCATCAGAATGAAGTTCGATGGAAGCAAGGCCGAACTTTTCTCAGAAGCTCATCATTAGAATGAAGTTCGGCGCAAGTGAGGCCAAACTTCTCTTCAAAGCTCACCATCAAGTTCGGCGCAAACAAGGACGGAATAAAGTTCTCCCGCGGAATGAAGTTCGGTATTTCACGAGACGACCGCCCCAGGAATGAAGTTCGACCGTATTTACGGCCTCCACAGCACAAAGCCCGAACTTTTCGAGCTCGCTACCAAGGAATTTCCGTGGAAGGTTTCACAAGTTCGACCGCGTCCATGACCACCCCATCTCAAGAGAGGCCGAACTTCACCTCGAGCTCGCCACCGAGGAAGCCTCGACAGAAGGATACGAAGAAGCCCTCCTCTCGGAAGGTTCCGCAACTACGACCCGCTCCTCTAACTCGAATCCTCGGTGAAGTTAAGAGCCAGCCGCCAAGACCTGAAGGACTACACCTCCCCAAATGTGCACGATCGAGGCAAGTAAAGTCCCTACCATCGCAACCACGGCCACGACACTGAGAAATACGTTCAGCTCCAAGACGAGATTGAAGAGCTCGTCAAAAAGGGATGACGGGATAAATTCCTCCGATGTCGGTCTGAAGCAGGAGAAGATCGGCTAAAGGCGCTGCCGTAACTAGAAAAGACAAGAAGGTCGGCCGCCTCGCGGCGTCATCAACGCCACCCCGGGGAGGAGCTAGGAGCTAGCTACATCGGTGATTGTCGTCCCCCAGCGACAAAGTCAAGAGAAGCATGTTCCAAATTAAGAAGGTCGGCATGAGATAGAGGAGATCGTCTGGATGGGACTTATTGCCCGAGGAAACTCCGAGGAACAACACCCCGACAACCCTTGAACGAAAATGCGCTGCGATCAGCTTCTCCTCGGTAAAACTCTTCCCTCTCAATAAAATCATTTCTGGATGCGAAAACTATGCGATGATAGGGAAGAAGCAGTCAGCCACGTTAGGAACAGGAGGAGAACCTCGTCCTAGCGCGAGCAAAGTCGAAGGCCCCATCGACGAAGGACGGGATGGGGGGAGAGGCGAGGACGACGGTCCTCATGTGCCCCCACAGTCGGCTAGGAACAGGAGGAGAACCTCATCCTAGCGCGAGCAAAGTCGAAGGCCCCGTCCACAAAGGACGGGATGGGGGGAGAGGCGAGGACGACGGTCCTCATGTGCCCCCACAGCCGGCTAGGAACAGGAGGAGAACCTCGTCCTAGCGTGAGCAAAGTCGAAGGCCCCATCCATAAAGGACGGGATGGGGGGAGAGGCGAGGACGATGGTCCTCATATGCCCCCACAGCCCATTGGAAACAGGAGGAGAACCTCGTCCTAACGTGAGCAAAGTCGAAAGACCCCGTCCACAAAGGACGGAGATGGGGGGAGAGGCGAGGACGACGGTCCCCATGTGCCCCCACAGCCCGTTGGGAACAGGAGGAGAACCTCATCCTAACGCGAGCAAGGTCGAAGGCCTCGTTCACCTAAAACGAGATGGGGGAGAGGCGAGGACGACGGTCCCCATGTGCCCCCACAGCCCATTAGGAACAGAAGGGGAACCTCGTCCTAACGCGAGCACCAACCTCGGCCGCAGGAGATAAGATCTCCTCCGAGGAAGCTCGACCGCAGGAGATAAGATCTCCCCCGAGCGCGCACTTTGACCTCGACCGTAGGAGATAAGATCTCCCCCGAGGGAAGCTCGGCCATAGGAGATAAGATCTTCCCCGAGGAAAGCTCGGCCGCAGGAGATAAGATCTCCCCCAAGGGAAGCACGGCCGCAGGAGATAAGATCTCCCCCGAGCGCGCACTTCGACTTCGACCGCAGGAGATAAGATCTCCTCCGAGAGAAGCTCGGCCGTAGGAGATAAGATCTCTCCCGAGCGCGCACTTCAACCTCGGCTAGAGATAAGATCTCTTCCAAGCGACTGTGAACAACCTCGGTTAGGAACAGGAGGAGAACCTCATCCTAACACAAGCACCAACCTCGGCAGAGATAAGATCTCTCCCGAGCGACCGGAATAGTCTCGGTTAGGAAACAGGAGGAGAACCTCGTCCTAACGCGAGCACCAACCTCGGCCGCAGGAGATAAGATCTCCTCCCGAGGAGAAGCTCGACCGTAGGAGATAAGATCTCCCTCGAGCGCGCACCTCGGCTGCAGGAGATAAGATCTCCCCCGAGGGAAGCTCGGCCGCAGGAGATAAGATCTCCCCCGAGAGAAGCTCGGCCGTAGGAGATAAGATCTCCCCCGAGCGCGCACTTCGGCCGTAGGAGATAAGATCTCCCCTGAGGGAAGCTCGGCCATAGGAGATAAGATCTCCTCCGAGCGCGCACTTCAACCTCGGACTAGAGATAAGATCTCTCCCGAGCGACCGAATCAACCTCGGCTAGAGATAAGATCTCTCCCGAGCGATCATGAACAACCTCGGTTAGGAACAGGAGGAGAACCTCGTCCTAACACGAGCACCAACCTCGGCTAGAGATAAGATCTCTCCCGAGCGACCGCGAATAGCCTCGGTTGGGAACAGGAGGAGAACCTCGTCCTAACGCGAGCAACAACCTCGGCTAGAGATAAGATCTCTCCCGAGCGACCGAGCCTCGATTGGGAACAGGAGGAGAACCTCGTCCTAACGTGAGCAACAACCTTAGCTAGAGATAAGATCTCTTCCGAGCAATCGAGTCTCGGTTAGGAACAGGAGGAGAACCTCGTCCTAACGCGAGCACCAACCTTGGCTGCAGGAGATAAGATCTCCGCCGAGCGCGCACTTCGACTGCAGGAGATAAGATCTTCCCTGAGCGCGCACTTCGACCTCGGCTGCAGGAGATAAGATCTCCCTCGAGGGAAGCTCGGCTACTGGAGATGAGACCTCCCCCGAGCAACTTCGGCTATGAATCAGATCTTCCCCGAGGAACTGGGCTAACCTCGACAGTAGGAGATGAGATCTCCCCTGAGCGCCCGCATCGACTCCGACTAGGGATAAGGTCCTCAGATAGACGTAAGGCCCGCGACGACCTCGGCCGGGGAGCTTCAACATCGACCTCGGTTAGAGAAAGCTATCATGTCAACCTCGGCCAGAGAGCTTCAACATCAGCTTCATCAACTTTAGCTGAAAACGAGTTCCATTTCAACTCCAAAACATCGACTGGAGATGAGGTCTCCCCCAAGCCTCAGCCTCAACTTCAGTGTCAACATTGACTGGAGGTGAGACCTCCCCCGAGCTTCAACTGCAACAAACACGGAGCCTGAAAGAAGACTTCGGCAGTCGCCTGTTTTGGTACTCCCTTCAATTTTTGAACTCGGAAGTGGGGGGGCTACTGTTGGGGATAAATCCCGCTCCTGCCGAAGCCCGGCCCAATGCTCAACTTAATGTAATCGGCAGCCATAGAAGAGCTCCGACAGACGGGCTTCAGCCGAACTCCCTGGCGGCCGAGCTCCTTAACTCTAAGCTGCAGGACTTCTTCGGGAGACGGACTCCTCCCAGACGCCCGTTCGGCCATCCGAGCTCCTGCGAACCTCTCTACGACCGAGCTCCTCCCGGGTTTCCCTTTCGGCCGAACTCTCCTATAAGTCTGAACTCCTTCGGACTCTCCACGGCCGAACTCGCACGGTCGAACTCCTTCGGACCGACTCCAGGCGAGCCCAAGCGGCCGAACCCCTTCGGACCGACTCCAGGTGGCCGAACTCCTCAGCGAGCCCTGGCCGAACCAACTAGCAACCAAAGTCCTTCAACTGGCCCCAGCCAAGCTTCTTCGGGCCTCTCAGCGGTCGAACTCCTCGGCAATCGTCCCTCGGCCGAACTCTACAGATGGCCGACCCTTCAGCCAGCCGAACTCCCCCAGCCTTTCCTTCTGCCAAACTCTCCTTAGAGATGACTTATCGCCATCAGCGGCAGGCGACGAAACCAGACGACACCACCTCTGGCAACGCCACTCCCTGACGACGCCTTCCTCTCCGTACCGGACTCTATGCGGCCCGCGACGTGCCAGTATGGCTCCCACGATCCACCGGACGGCGCCATCCTCTCCGTACCAGACTCCATGCGGCCCACGACGTGTCAGTATGGCTCCCACGATCCATCGAACGATGCCATCCTCTCCATGCCGAGCTCCATACTGCCCCAACGACTCTCTGCCAGATGCCACGGCCGTCATCATCAACTAAGCTCCGCTATAAAAAGGACCCCTCCCGACATGCTAAGGCTAAGCTCTCTGAACTCTCGACTCTCTAAGCTCTCCTCCTCCTCCCTAAGCTCCGAAAACTCATTCCGAGCACTCCATTTATGTTGGCTGAAAACTGACTTGACCATCGGAGGGTCCTGCCGGAGCCACCCCCCCACCGATTCTGGATGGGACTTTATTTTGTAGGTCCCCGACGGCGACCTCAGCGGCCTCGACCCCGGCTACCTCCGGCGAAGACGGATTTCTGCACCAACAAGAGCCTTCTAGAAGCATCTATAATAACTATTGTCCTTTAATTGAGTAAACTTTATGTTATAGCAATAAATGATCGAGAAGATATAGCACGATCAAATTTGTCCGGCTCACCATTTATGGCAATTGGGATGCCCTTAAAAATTTTGCAAGGCACTTTGATTGGGTCCTTGAGAGGACTTAAAATCTTTGATGAGTAAACCAGAAGCAGATGACATTCTAAGTCAAAGTCTATCAACTCAGCCCAACAATCTTAGCAACCAACCTGAGCAAAGAAAATCCTCTACTCTAAATACGCATGAGGTTCTGGCAATTCCATTATATATTATGTAATCACAACATATCCCTGGATTGTTGTATTATGTCAGCAAGTTGTTAAAGTATGACCCAAAATTTGTTAGAATATAATTCACTAAATATGTGAGATTCTGGTCATAAAAAAACTCGAAAGGCCCTTCATAGAAAGTGAGCACTCCACTACTCTCTAGTGTCGGCATAATTATCCTTTTTCTTCTTCTTCATTGCTTCCCATCGAAGAAACCCTCTCTGATTTAAGCATCAAAGGGACTACCTAAAGCCAATCCAGCAAGCTTTCTAACTCTGGCTTGTTGCCTCTATGAAGGTGGGCTATGTTAGTATCATGTGATTGGCCATAATAGATTGCCACTATCTGTGGAAATGAAATAAAGCCATGAAGTTTCGAAGAAACAACCATCAAGGGGTTGTCTAGCCCTAGTCCAATGGCTTCCTTCCTAGCCCCCCCCCCTCGGGTCTATGCCTCTTAGACTAATTGTGAAGCCAGCAATACTAGATAGTTTGGCTTATTTATTCAGTAGTGCAAGCTCTTAAATGATGATGCAAGATCTACAACAATGGGTCGTCCTAATGGTGGAGCTACGTGGAGGCATGGGGAGCGAGGGGCCATGCCCCCCCTCCACTCCCTCCCATCCTCCCACGTAATCATTTTTATTTATTTCATCTATTTTGTCCAAACCACATCCACATCTATAACCCCATTGTGCTGTGCATAGATTTTTTTATTTTTTTAATAGGATAAATAAAATGACATCCATTTCATCCAAATCCTATCCCCCTCCTTCGACCGCATGTTGTACCAGTGTGTAGTCTTTTTTTATTTTTTTAATAAGATAAATGAAATGATGTCTGTTTCATCCAAACACCCCACCTTCATGCCGTGCATTGCATCAGTGCCCCCTCGATTTTTCTTCTCCCATCATATCAATTGCTGAAAGCTAGCATCGGCATCCCACCAACCCTCCATCATCATCAAGCATCATCGCATCGATCGATCTAAAAAGATGTTAGTGATTCAGCCAAAAAAATCCTAAATTGAGGATTTAAAATTGAGTAATTCTAAAATAATTTATGTGCATTCGTTTGTATTCTTTCTATTGAATTTAGTTTAAATTTTAATTTACTAAATTTTAGTTTGAAATTATAAATTGAATAGATGTATTTATGATTTGTATTTTGTTCTCTAACATTTAATTTAGTTTATGTAATTAATTAGTAAATTTGTGAGTTGCTTACTTTTTCATAATTTCTTTGTTAATCACTATTATTTTTAGGTCATTCTTTACTTGGAATTTAATCATGAATGATCGAAAGCAAAAAAAAACTTGATTTCTTCTTTAAGAAAAGCAGGAAAAGTAGTTCTTAAGAAGATAGTGATAAGTCTGGCTAAAACAAAAAAAATAAATAAAAGAAAGATAATAATGAGTCTTTCAACCTGAGTGAGCAAGTCTATTTGGTCCCTATGTCTCTAGTGGTTGAAGGTCTTTCTGCTATGACTCCAATGATTTAAAATCCTCCTAGTTTTTCTTGTATAGAACGTGATCCAGGATTGCATAAACCTATGTGGGATTATCTAGTTAATCAACAAGATGAAATAAGAAGGGCTTATGTGAGATCTGGACCTTATCAAATCAAACTTTTCACTTTTTCATTTTCTGGAGAAAAGCACCATCGTCATTTTCAGGCTTCTTGGTATTCTGAAATTTCTTAGCTTAAATATTCTCTTGCTAGGGATGCTGCATTTTGTCTTCCATGTTATCTATTTTTGGAGAAACCAAGCATACAAAGTGGTTATGATGCATTCACAATTACTGGTTTCAAAAATTAGAAAAAGATAAAATATGAAAAAAATTATGCTTTTCTCAAGCATATGGGACAAGATTAATGTTCTCTACATAATAATGCTATAAGATATTGTTTAGCTTTATTAAATCAGCCAAGCATATTAATAAGGTAATAGAGAGACAATCAGAAGAATAAAAGACGAAGAATGGGCTTCGAGTCAAAACATCAATTAATGTCATTCACTGGCTTGCATTTCAAGGGATGGCTTTTAGAGCTCATGATGAGTCTGTTAATTCAAAGAATCATGAAAATTTTCTTGAGTTGATTGAATTTGCAGCATTTTATGATGATAAAGTGAAAAATGTTGTCTTAAAGAATGCTTCATTACATGCAAAGTACACATCCCTTATGATTCAAAAAGAGATCTTGCATATTTTGGCAAATAATGTGAGAAAGAAAATATGGAAAGAGGTTGGAGAATCTAAATTTTGCATTATTGTTGATGAAGCAAGTGATGAATGCAAGAGAGGATAAATGGCTATTGTTCTTTATTTTGTTGACATTAGAAGCTGCATACAAGAACGTGTCATGGATCTTGTCCATGTTAAAAATACATCAGCATCCACTTTATTTTCTTTGATTTGTGCTATTCTTTCTCTCTATGGTCTTGATGTCCAAAATCTATGTGGTCAAGGTTATGATGGGGCTAGTAACATGCGAGATGAATGGAAGGAATTGTAAGCATTATTTCTCAATGACTACTCTTATGCATATTATGTGCATTGCATGGCTCGTCGATTACAGTTGGCTTTGGTTATAGCTGCTAGAGAGGTGTTTATTATTCATGGATTTTTTTTGAATTTAACTTTTGGCATTAATGCTATGACTGATTCTTGTAAGCAACAGGATGAGTTATGAGTCGCTCAATAAGCTGAGATTGTACAAATATTAGCTATTGATGATAATGATGATGATGATGGAGGAATCAAAATAAAAAATGGTGCCAATCAACTTGGTACTTTGAAGCGATTAGGTGATACTCATTGGAGTTCTCATTTTGATTCTATTTGCAGTCTTATCAGATTGTTGATGCAACTTATCAGTTCTTAAAAGTACTAAAAATAATGGATCTAACTACAAAATAAAAGGAGATGCCATTGTAGCTTTCAGAAGGATCACTTTCTTTAAGTTTATTTTTATCTTGCACCTGATGAAAGAAATTATGGGCATCACTGATATTCTTTGCTAGAGGTTGCAACAAAAGTCTTAAGATATTGTTAATGCAATACACATGGTGTCAACTATAACATTGCTCATTCAACAGTTTAGAGATGATGGATAAAATTCTTTTCTAGAAAATGTTATGTTGTTTTGCACAAATCATCGTATTGATGTTCCAAATTTTAGTGCTCCACATGTTGTAGGTCATAGTGGTTATCGACTAGATGATATTACTGTGGAGCATTATTATCATTTTGATATTTTTAATGCTGCTATAGACTCTCAGTTGTAAGAGATATCTACAAGGTTTAATGAGCGAGTCATCAAGCTTTTGAAACTTAGCTTTGCCTTGGATCTTAGGGATGGGTATAAATCCTTTGACATTGATGCTATTTGTTCCCTTATAGAGATGTATTGTCCTTTTGATTTCATAAAGAATGAGAGGATTACTTTGAGATATTAGTTGCAACATTTTCGTATTGATTTTCTCAATAATCTAGACTTAAAGAGATGTCATCTATTAGAGAATTGTGCCAATATTTAATGGAGACAAAGAAGTTGAGGATCTATTGTCTTGTTGATAGATTGATTTGTCTTATTTTGACTCTTCCAGTATTTACTGCAACTATTGAACAGACTTTTCAGTAATGAAATTTTTGAAGACTAGATTGCGTAACAAAATGGAGGACGAATTTCTTGTTGATAACTTGGTAGTTTATGTTGAAAGAGAAATGGCAGAGACCTTTAGTTTAGATTTTATTCTTGATAAATTTGTATCTTTAAAAGGACGTCGTTTGCAATTTTAGTTTTAAATTATAATAATAAAAAAATTTAAATTATCAAAAATGGCTTAGTCCTATCAAAAATAAAAATGAAACTTTTTAAAACTGAGATTAGGTTCCTAGGATACAAAATATATCTAGGAACTATCTAGCCCATACAAAGATCAATTGAATTTGTAGAAATTAGATAAAATCCTTGACAAAACCCAATTACAAAGGTTTCTTGGTGGCCTGAACTATGTTTCATACTACTATCAAAATATAAAACCAATCATCAAACCAATCACCAAACCACTCTATGATAGACTAAAAAAAGATCCACCCCCATGGATGAATACATATACTCAAATTGTTAGAACAATCAAGGAATAGATAAAAACACTTTCATGCCTTTATCTAGCTGATCCAAATCTTTATAAAATTATTGAAACTGATGCCTTTGATATTGAATATGGAGGTATCCTTAAACAAAAACTTGATAACACTGAACAATCAGTCCAATTTACTTTTGGTATCTGGAATTCATTCCAAAAGAATTATTCTACAATTAAAAAGAAAATGTTATCAATTATTTTTTGCATTTTAAAAGTTCAAAGCAATTTACTCAATCAAAAATTTCTCCTTTGTGTAATTGCTAATCCATAAAATATATTTTAGAAAAAGATATGAAATACCTGGCATCAAAGCAAATCTTTGCTAAATGGTAGGCAATTTTATCAATTTTTTATTTTGAAATTAAATTCAAAAGAAGAAAGAACAATTTTCTACTTGATTTTTTATCTTGAGAATTCTTACAGGGACACTCTAATGGCACCATCTAAAAGACCACCAACATCTAATCCAGTCCAAAAATAAACCAAATCTGACTATGCTCAACCATCCACCTCCAGTTCAAAATAACCCCCAAAACTTCTTCCTATGCCTAAACCAAAAACCTGGTATGGGGCTATAGTCCCAGAAGAATAAGATTTGAAAGTAAGTAAGAGTTCCTCAAAATTATCCATAGAACAATTAGTTGAGTTGGTAAGAGCAAATCCAGTACTACTGGATATTGATGTTTTTCAAAAAGCTACTGTAGAATATTTTTCAGAAAACTTGTAGTTTTTATCCATCAAAGAAAAACAAGATGTTGGAATTTCTGACCCAACACCCCTTCAAAAGGTTTTTTACAAAAAAAACAAACAATCTATTTTGATAAAAAACTTACTCAATCGATAATAATGATTGAGAATGAATATTCTGCTAAGACCCCAAAACTGATAGCCGAAAAATTTTTTAAATCTGGATGGCACTATCAGCCAAAAGATTTACAAAAATCATAAAAATTTTATGAATTTATTTTATGTGATACTAACTTTATGCAATTCAAGCATTACAAGGCAAAAGACAATCAGAATGAGACTACTCATTCAACTGCTCATATCTGCAATATCCTAATCTCTACAACATGGGAAGATCATCCTTTGAATTTTGGCAGATTTTTCATACTTTTTCTCCTCAATATTTTAATTATTAGAATTATCAATCCGCTTGGTACCATATTTTTCTATTCTAAAACCAAATAAAAAAAATGCTCATGGCTTTTTTATTTCAATACTAAGGATGATCCCCTATAGATCTTCCTCACCAATCTTCACACTATCAAGTCTGGCATAGAGATACCATTTTTATCAAATCAACAATAGGCAAAGCAAACACTTTATGCTATTCAATCAAATCAGTCAAATCAAGCTACATGAAGTTTCTCTAACAAGCTTCTCCAATAGTCTTTCATGGTAGCTATAAATAGCCACCTTCAATTTTAATTTCAGCAGGTCCAACAATGGCAAAACACCGATATCATCACCACTACCGATGACATCATCAGTGATACCACCATCATCATGTCACCATCAAGCTCCAAATAGAAGTCAAAGTCCCGCCTCTCTCTTCAATATACAATAATTCACTAACTAGGGATAATGCAGACCAGCCATATGAAGTAGATATTCATGTGGTTCCAAATAGCCAGCATATTGGCATCCAAGCCTCCGATAACTCTTCACCAAAATCACCTGGCTACATAATAATTCTAGCAGCAATCCCTTCAGATTTTACAGAAGCCTACAGAAGAAGACCTCTTGGTTGTAGACGGTCCACTCCTCCAAGAAGAAGTCCAAGTCCATCTACTTCATCTTCAAATTCATCCAACATAAGTAAAATTTTCAAAAAAGATTTAGCTCCGTATCTGTAAGCATTGAACTTTTGCGTGAGCATGAGTCTTTTGTACTCTATTGTTGGATGCATATTTGTTAGATTCACTTGAACTTTGTTCCTGCTAAAATAGAAAAGATGAATCTATAAGTTTTGAGAACCTTCCAGGTGTTCAATTTCAAAAATATTTTTTAAAAATATTTATGCAAATTAATATTTCAATAAATTTTAATTTTATATTGTTCAAATTTATGCAAATTACTATTTTAATTTAAAAAAATTTCACTATTTCAATAGTTATTCAAAAGTTTTTTTCTAAGATCCTAGACCTTATTATCTTTTATAAATCAATTGTGTTATGTACTGAGATATTAGTTATCTCGGTACTACTCCCTATTCTTGATCCTTTCAGCAGTTCCAATTAGTTTTTCTTTCTTTGATTTGGTCATAGAACCTCAGTTTTATACCAGGTTGTATCAAGAACCTCAAATAGGGGTTTATACTTGCATGAGAAGTCTTCCTTTTATGGTAAGCCTCTAAGTATATACATCCTTTTGCGGACGTATTATACACTCACCATGGTATTATAATTATTGATTTTGTTCCCTTAAATCCTAGCCACCTACTTTATGCTCCCCACTCTCTTCATTGCTCAACCTCATTTGCTTAACAAAAACTTGCCACCTCTCTCATGACTCCCTATGAGCCTCCAACCATCCAAAGCTACATCCTAACTCCAACAAACGAACCTCCTTCCAATCTCTTCCCATGATCTCCCTTGTCACCCCTCCTCCCATGGTCACACCACCACCTCATCCTGCCCTAGTTGGTGTGGACAATGAGCACTTTCTCCTGTACTAGAAGTTTTGAGGCTAGCATGAGGAGATAACTCTCCTCTTCTTTTGCATCTTGGCCTCAGTGCATTTTTAAGAGGCCATAGTGGACAAGCATGAGTGAGGGTATTGGATGGAGGGATGGAGAGGGCGGTGGCAAATTGAAGAGGGTGATAGGCTTGCCGTGATTATGGAGCTGAGCTTGAGGATGCTTTATAGAGACTTAGATTTGATGAAGTTGAGGATGTGGCTGGGTTGATTGCTTTTGCTAGATAAGTTTTATTACCTGCACGTGGACTAACTACTTTTCTTCAAACTAAAAATTTATTGAGATTAATTTTAATAATTTTAAATTTTAGATCTATATATAGCTAGTGGATTAGTTATTCTACAAAGAATAGTAAATATTGGTACAACCCTAGTCATAAGCTTTTGGTTGATACTTTCATCCATAATATCATCACCATCTCATGTACCATTGCCAACCACTCGTATCTTATCCATCTCCTTCTAAGTTCAACTTGATAAACTAAATTGAAACGAACCAAATTTTTTGAGTTTGTTTGAACCAATATTTATATTGGATCAATTTGGATTTGGTTCTGGTTTGAAGTGATTTAAGTTGGTCAGTTCTTTAAAATATCTCCAAGCCGACACCAATCTTGTACACCCCTGTGGAGCAAGCGTTTGTCTCTCCCTTCTCACGTGAATCACGCGTGCCCAACACGGACGAAGAGCGGCAAGTCGACTAACGTCTGGCTTCTTGCCGTCATCCTGCTTTCGCCGCTCCAAGCCGCTCGCTCTCCCAATCCCCTCTCTATCACCCGCCGGAAAAAGGCCATGGCCGTAGTTCTCACCTCCCCTCCGCTTTTCGTTCTCCGGTCAATAAACTCGAGGACCAAATCCACTCGGTGGGTGAAGGTTGCCGCCGAGCTCCGAGAAACACCCTCCTCGTCTGCTTCTCTTTCCGTGAGCTCCACTCAGGGAGAGGGGCAGAGCTCGGGATCTTCGTCTCTTCCTGCGACGTTCTCACCTCCGCCTGGCTTCAAGCCTCCTCAACCGAAGCGGTTCTCCGTCCGCCCGGACAAGTTTCTCGACATCCTTTCTGCTTCTCTCGCCTTGCCTTTCCGCCTTGGCACTGGAGCTTTTGTTCTAGGGTTTGGAATCTCTCTTTCTTATTCTCTTTTTTGTAACTTGATGAGATTAAGTGGAACTTTATAGTTTACGGTTCCGCTGTTGTCAAACCTGGGATTGGTTTTGGCTGAAATTATGTTTTCAAAACATGAGGATAGAATCGAGTAAGTCATCCAAATTATTTTTTTGGTAAACAATCATATAAATTATTTGGTCACTAGTATTATGATCGGTTTTGAGCCGTAGTCGCAGGTTAATATCTGGATTTCGGGGCAAATTTGGAGCATCATGATTGGTATTAGATAATAATAATTATTATTTAGAGGGATCGGTGGTTAAGTATGGGTCGTTATTTTGGTGATGTCCTTGTGCAATCGGTGGTTATCGAAGGTAGTTACTGCTGTAATTGTATATGGTTTTATGAGCGGCTATGGAGAGGATGTTTTGGACCAAATTGTATCTTTTGGAGAACCAGGAGTATTGATCCCCTAAAAGAGGACCTTAGGAGGGTTGGTTTCCCATGAAGTGAACTTTTTTCGTATATTTTCCAATCTGAATTAGGGACATAACAATTAGTATGATAGCAAATAATGTTATGTCATCGATACAGTATTGGAAATCCATGATGATTTGGGTAATATCAAAGTATGCCTTGAGAAAGCAATCGAAGAAAATCGGCAAATTAGAGAATGCTTGAAGAATGTGGTGGAGGAGCAATAGCAATTTGATCAAGGCTTAAGAAATGTGGAGAATATTATTAAGGAAGCCAATGAATTTGGAAGAATGCTCATATTTATGGCTTTTTTAACCAATGTCATCAGTATTTGTGGAAGCAACATACTGACATCAGAGTTTGAGATGATATAGGAGTAGTGATTGTGGGTTGTTACTTAGTGATCTTCTTGTGTATTGATGGTTACATGTGGTTATTGAAAGGTAGTTATTGCTGTGATTATGAATGTCCTTATGAATGGCTTTGACAGGGAGGAAATTATATACCAAATTGTGTTCTATTTCAATGAACTAGGTGTTAGATATATGTGCCCTAGAAGCCAGAATTGGCTGACACTTATAATACACTTCCAAGGGTAAAATTGTAATTTTGACTATAATCAATAAAATGAGTTATTTTCTATCACACCTGTGTATTTAGTGTCTGTGATACATCCTTTGAGTTAATGGTAATGATAATTCATATTTTCAAGAGTTGAAAATTTAAGACATGAATAATCATTATTAACTCATAAACAGCTCCCAACCATAGGATCATCACGAGGATGGTGATTGATCCGGAAGGTTGGTGTACGATCGCTTCTCTTTAGTAGATGAGTCTTGAGTCTACGGTGTGGAGACACCGGAGCGAGAGTACAGGTACTCGTTAGAGAACGAGGGCACTGAGCGTGACCACCTCGAGTAGTCATTAGGAAGTCTACCTTCTCGTCAATGACTGACTCGATGCTGCAGTAGTGTGTCTGGTTCTTTGACCTGAGATGCATCGGCAGTTCACCTTGAGGGTGTTATAGTTTGACTACACCATTACTCGGTCTCCTAGCCATATGGAACCCTGAGGTGTATGTTGGCTATAGCATGTTCATTGTAGGAACTGGATTGCATCAAGATGGAATCTATCTACCTCGGTGGTAGAGGAGCAGCCCTATGATGATCATGAGAATCAAGTCCAGAAATCCATGGCCATGGTAGAGTGAAATAATAGAAAGAGTTTCTATTTAGATTTTCACATTGGACTCGAATCGAATGATTACATCATATGACAGAGACTAGGGTTTGACGAGTTCACCTTAACCCTAATCTGATCGGGGCTCAAGATAGAAGAACTTAATCACACAGGTAGCTGCACCAAGAGGTTCGCATTCAGCTCTGATGGGTTGCCACCATATACTGCTAGGTGTCACTGGTGGATTTTGGGAGCAATTAGAATGATTTAGATGATCGATCATTCTAGCTGTTCGAATCAGAAGAGTTCTGATCCATCGAAAGGAGTTTCGATGATGTCGATGATAGAGATCATGACATATCCCATTACCATACAGAACTGAACCTAACTGGGTCACACAAACAAGGGTTTGAATCTGGTGATCATCAATTGAACTGATCTAGTTCAATTGATCTGAATGAGATTCAATTAGGTTCAAGGAAATCGTGCTAGCACTCGATTGAACCTAACGTTCTTCTTTTACTATCATAAATAAGTTGTCCTGACTGAGCCAAAGGAGTTTGTGCTCAATCAGAGGCCTTCATATGGTCTGACTGGAGGTTGTCCAAGTCAGAATAGGTTGTCTTATTTTGTAAGACATTACCTGCCATTTTTGGTCACCTGCCATTTCTTGTTCTTTGACTTTGGTCAAAAGTCTACCTTTGACTGGTCAAACGTTGACCATTGACCCTTTGACTTTTGACCACATGTCATGCACCTATTGGAGAGCTGGTGGGGGCCTGTCCCCCTGCCAGAACCTGGCAAGGAGAAGGGCGCACGCCAAGGGTGGCGTGAGCCCAAGTAGGAGGCGCCTAGGAGTCCTTGTTGGACAAGGACTCCACCTCCCTTTTGGATTCCAATCAGAGTTCTACTAAGAATCCAGTTTGACTGGTCTTAGGCGCCCTCTAAGGAGGAATCCAGGGGTCTCTATTCCAACCAATCAGATTTAGATCTGATTTCACAAAGGGTTGTGATTGGTTGAGAGGAAGAGGAGTTGGATCACAAGAGGTCTATAAATAAGACCCTGCGCCCAACCCTAATTAAGAATGCAATTCAATTGAGAAACCCCATGCCCCAAGGCTGCCTCTCCCCTCCTTCTCCATGCCATAGTCTCTTCTCCCCTTGCTCTCCACGTCCAAAAGAGTTTTGGACTTAGGTTGGTGCGATTCAGATCAAGGAAAGGCGATCAAAAGCAAGAAGGCTGCGCTGCTGCAAAAGGACGACTGCAGATCTTCAAAAGAGTTTTGAAGATCCTCCAGATCAGATCCAGATCTGATTTTTGGAGGTGTGATAGAGAAGAAGAGGATCTCCAGATCCAACCCGAGTGGATACCGGTAGAGGCCAGGCGCTTGCGTGGCTAGATCCAGAACCTTCCGCTGCAATCAGGATCATCTACAGGGTAATAGGATTACCCAAATCAGGTAAATTAAATTTGATTTAATTTATCTTATTTTATTTTATTTATTAAAATAATAAGAATCAGATCTGAAACATATCAAGATCTGATTGAGATCAAGAGAAAAATTTTTGAAATATATCTCTTGATCTGATCAGATCTGGACGAACCTGGACCGGGAAATCAGGATTTCCCTTCAACTGGTATCAGAGCCATGGTTCTAAATTGTTTAGATCTGATTTTAATTTTATTTTAATTAGAAAATAAAGTGATTTCAGATGTCACATGAGATGTGATCAGATCTGAAATCAGAAAAATTAAAATTAAATGATTTGGATCTAAGATTAAGAAGATATGCATGACTAGTTCTAGAATAGAATAGTTCTATAGAATAGTTTTGCATGTCTTTGATTTAATCTGATTAAATCATATTTTAGATCTTCTTATTTACTATTTTTTGATATTATAAGTGTTATAATAACATCTGATAAATAGCAAATAAAAATTATTTAATTTTAAATATCATATGAGATATGATTGATGCATGTCTAGACTAGTTGTAGAATAGTTCTACATAATTGTCTAGATTAGAATTTATTTTGATTAGATCAATTTAAATCTAATTTTTTAGATTATTATGAGATAATTTAGATCTGAAAACATGCATGATTTGATACATGAGATGTATGCAAAATATGCCTTGATTAGATCTAAATTTGTATATGAGATATATGATATAGATCTATAACTGTTTTGTAGATTTACATGTTCCTGATTAAGGCGTTCCTCTTGGCCGTCCGGTCATAAGAACGAAGAAGGGTTTAAAGGCCCTCTCTTCCCATTCGATGGGGTGTTCTTATGACGTGTAGGGGTGCTGCGTGTTCGTCCTTAATCAGAAACCCAAAACTTACTTTCTGCAAAACCCTAGATCCTGAAACCCTAGGATTTATTGTGCATATTTTGTTTATGAACCCAACTTAATTAAGAATTAAGTTTATGGAATATTAATTAGGTCTAAAATTGAGAATTTCAGATCTAAGACATATTCATAATACTGGGTTCGGGCTTGGGTAGCTCAATTAGGTCTAAGCGGTTGATCAAACCGAATCAAGAGTTGGTTAGATGGGATCAACAATGCTTAAATTGACCAGCCTAATAGGATTAAGTCTGGGTCAAGATCGAGTCACGATCAAGCAAGACCTAATTAGGCTCAGAGGTTAGAGTCTGGATTGTAGGCTAACCCAATTGGTTCTGACTCAACAATTTGGTGTCTAAGGTAAGTTTGGCACAGACGACCGACTGGTTTTTAATTGGAAGCTACTCGACCTGAATGCGTTCTTGTGCGAGTTAATGGCATATTCCTTCCACCGGTCTCACTTACCTGGCCATATCTGTTGACACAGTTCTGATCTGAGGTGGTCAATAATCCGAGCTAACCCATGCCACTAGGTTAGTCATAATTGTTATGACTAAGCCAAGTCTAGTTTAATGAGACCTGAATCAATTCTCCCTAAGAAAAGATTAAGTCTGAGGTCTTCCACCATTGTAGATGTGCGGGCCCTTCCCGGGGTTGATTGTTCTCGGCTGGATACAGTGGCTCAGTTGCACCGGGAAGATGCAACCATGTCTATTAGGCATTGGATGCTATGGGCTGGAGGATGAGTTGGGCTCAATATTTCGGATACGGTGAGAGACCTCAATTAGGAACCCAGTCTATGCAAATGGTGGGTCTGACTTAACTAAGGAGTGGATCAATATTCCGGATACGGTGAGATTCATGAATTAGAGACCAAGTTTGGGTGCACCATGATTAGAGAATCATTGAACAAGAGTTGTTCACTCATTGGCTAACCCATCACCAATAACTGTTAGGTGAGGTGATGAGTCAGTTGGTGAGACCGCACCACCCACTAGAAATCATTCAATCGTGGAGATTTTCGCATCTCTACAGAGGGAGTGTAGGGATCCGAGAAAATAGTGGGAGCTAATTTGTTTAAAAATAAAATCCCTAAACAAATTGGTCAAGTCAAAATTACAGTATCTAACTAGAATCTTTGACTCTCTACAGGAAAATGTCTGCGTCCAACCCACTGGCACGTATCCTAGACACACATAGACTGACTGGACCCAATTATAAAGATTGGCTCAGGAACTACAAAATTATTTTGGGTTCAGAGAAGTTAACACATGTTTTGGACCAGGACCCTCCCACCTTACCAGCTCGTCCATCCACTGAACAGAGAGCGTCTCTGGAAAAATGGATTGACGAAGATAATAAGGCCAGATACTACATGTTGGGCTCGATGTCTGATGAGCTCCAGCGCCAACATGAAGATATCGGGACTGCTCGCCAAATGTTGGCTCACCTGCAGGAGATGTTTGGTGAACAGAGTCGCGCAGCCAAATATCAAGTCACAAAATGACTTTTTAAGGCTAAGATGCGTGATGGGCAGTCAGTCCAAGATCACTGTCTGACAATGATCAAGGACATGGAAGAGCTTGAGAAGCTCGGTGTGAAGTTGGACTTGGATCTGCAGAACGATATTATTCTGCAATCCTTGACTGATGCATATGGGCAATTCATCATGAATTACCACATGCATAAACTTCAAAATTCCTTGGCCGAGTTGATGAATATGCTGGTTACCGCTGAGCTTTCTATGAAAGGTTCTAAAGGCTCAGTTCTTGCTATGGAACGGACTTCTTCCAAAAGAAAGTCTTATGGAAAGAAAAAGAAGTCTGTGAAAAAGCAAAAGGTGGAAGGATCAAAGAAGAAGAAGGCAGAACCGAAGAAAAAGGCCGATGGCAAAGGAAAGTGTTTCCATTGCAACAGCGACGGCCATTGGAAGCGGAACTGCCCTACTTACCTGGCCACCCTGAAGAACAAGAAGGAAGGTCCTTCTGGAGGTATGCTCGTTATTGAGTCTAACCTTACGGTTTCTTCTGCATCCAGTTGGGTGCTTGACTCTGGTTCTAGTGCTCATCTGTGCACTTCTATGCAGGGTCTTGAGGATAGCAGGAGGCTGAGGGATGGAGACATGATCCTACGCATCGGTAATGGAGCAAGAGTTGCTGCAGTAGCCGTGGGAACATACCCTCTTCGATTACCATCTGGTTTAGACTTAGTTTTAAAAGACTGTTATTATGTGCCTGCAGCTAGCAGGAATTTGATTTCTGTTTCATGCTTAGCACAAGAAGGTTATGTGATCACCTTCTTTAAGGACCATTGTAACATTCTTTATGAAAGAAATAAAATTGCAAATGGTTTCCTTGTTAATGGTCTTTATCAGTTGCATATTGATGTACCTGTTTTAACTATCGAGCAAAACGTGAATGCCAAACGACCTAGGGATAGTCCAAACGACAGATATCTATGGCACCTGAGATTAGGTCATATAGCAGAAGATAGGATTAACAAATTGGAGAAAAATGGGCTATTGAGTCCATTGACTTTTGAGTCATATCCAACTTGTGAATCTTGTCTTCAAGGCAAAATGACTAAACTCCCTTTTGTTGGACATGGGGAGAGGGCCACAGATCTCCTTGCCCTAGTACATACTGATGTGTGCGGCCCATTTGATGTGCCGGCTAGAGGCAATTTTGTCTACTTCATTACCTTTACCGATGATCTGTCTAGGTATGGGTATGTGTATCTTATGAGACACAAGTCTGAAGCTTTTGAAAAGTTCAAAGAATTCAGACATGAAGTAGAAAAACAAACTGGAAAACCCATTAAGGTTCTTCGATCAGATCGAGGAGGTGAATACCTTAGCCGGGAATTCCTAGACTATCTTAAGGAAAATGGCATAGTCTCTCAATGGACTCCACCAGGAACACCTCAACTCAACGGGGTTTCAGAACGGAGAAATCGGACTCTATTGGATATGGTTCGATCCATGATGAGCTTCACAGACCTCCCTGATTTTCTTTGGGGACATTCATTGTTAACTTCAATCTATCTACTGAATAGGGTTCCCTCTAAAACCGTTCCTACCACACCGTATGAGATATGGCACGGTAAGAAACCAAGTCTGAGTCATCTCAGAATTTGGGGTTGTCCGGCTCATGTCAAAAGACAACAAGCGGACAAGTTAGAGTTTAGGTCCTTTCAGAGCTCGATTCATAGGATATCCTAAAGAGTCATTAGGATACTATTTCTACATTCCAGAAGACCACAATGTGATTGTGAGTCGACATGCCATATTTCTTGAAAAATAGTTTATTCAAGATAGCGGCATTGGAAAGCAGATTAAGCTTGATGAGAAAGTCTCACAAGTGGAAACGAGCTAAGGACCAAGTGGAACCAAATCAGGTTGAGCCAATAAGAACACTACCTCCTCCACCTCGTAGATCGGAAAGAGTTTTCCGTCCCCCTGAAAGATACTTAGGTATTATTTCAGAGGATGTAGAGGAAATGTTCCTCATAGGTAATGGTGCTCATGGTGATGATCCCAAAACCTACAACGAGGCGATATCAGATATCGACTCCGAGAAATGGCTTAGAGGCAATGAAGTCAGAAATTGACTCGATGCACTCAAACCAAGTCTGGACCTTGGTAGATCCACCAGAAGGTATAGTACCTATTGGGTGTAAATGGATCTTCAAGAGAAAGATTGGTGCAGATGGGAATGTGGAGACATTCAAGGCTAGACTAGTGGCAAAAGGTTATAGTCAACGCGAAGGCATTGACTATCAGGATACCTTTTCCCCAGTAGCTATGCTAAAATCCATCCGCACATTGCTTGCCTGTTGCAGCCTATTTCGATTATGAAATATGGCAAATGGACGTGAAAACGGCATTCTTAAATGGATATCTTGAGGAAGATATCTATATGGAACAGCCGCTAGGTTTCACATCCAGTGATACTGATCACAAGGTTTGCAAGCTGCAAAGGTCCATATATGGACTTAAGCAAGCATCTCGGAGCTGGAACACTCGTTTCAATGATGTGATCAAAAAGTTTGGTTTCATCAAAAATGAAGAGGAACCATGTGTTTTCAAAAGGGTCAGTGGGAGCGCTGTTGTCTTCCTCGTATTGTACGTGGATGACATCCTCCTTATTGGGAATGATATTCCCATGTTGACATCAGTCAAGATGTGGTTGTCCAAGGAATTCTCCATGAAAGACCTAGGTGAAGCATCCTTTATTCTAGGAATTAAGGTCTATAGGGATAGACCGAATAGGATGCTAGGACTTTCACAGAAGATGTACATAGAGGAAGTACTAAAGAGGTTTAGTATGGAAAACTCTAAGAGGGGATTAATACCCTTCAGACATGGTATTCATCTTTCCAAGAAGATGTGCCCCAGCACACCTGAGGAAATAGAACGCATGAGCAAGATCCCTTATGCTTCTGCAATAGGGAGCCTCATGTATGCCATGCTATGTACACGACCTGATATAGCCCATGCTGTGAGTGTCACAAGCAGATATCAGTCAAATCCAGGTGAAGAACACTGGACTTCTGTGAAATGTATCCTTAAGTACTTGAGAAGAACTAAGGATATGATGTTGGTCTTTGGTAATGGAGAACTCCAAGTCCAGGGATACACAGACTCGGATTTCATGTCCTGATATAGATGATCGAAAGTCGACATCTGGAAGTCTGTTTGTGTGCAATGGTGGTGCTGTCAGCTGGAAGAGTTCCAAGCAAACTGTGATAGCAGATTCCACCATGGAAGCAGAATATATAGCTGCATCAGAGGCTGCAAAGGAAGCATTCTGGTACAAGAAGTTTGCTGCAGAAATTGGAGTAATGCCATCAGATGCCATTCCTCTTTACTGCGACAACAATGGCGCCATAGCCCTTGCTAAGGAGCCGAGGTCTCACCAGAATCCAAGCACATTGAGCGGCGATATCATCTCATCCGCGATTACCTCGAGAAAGGTTACGTCGAGGTCAAGAGAGTCAACTCCGCAGATAATGTGGCAGACCCACTTACAAAGCCGTTGGGCCAGCAGAAGATCGAAGCCCACCTTGAGAAGATGGGACTTAGACTTGTAGCCAATTGGCTTTAGGACAAGTGGGAGATTGTTAGATATATGTGCCCTAGAAGCCAGAATTGGCTGACACTTGTAATACACTTCTAGGGGCAAAATTATAATTTTGACTAAAATCAATAAAATGGGTTATTTTCTATCACATATGTGTATTTAGTGTCTGTGATACATCCTTTGAGTTAATGGTAATGATAATTCATATTTTCAAGAGTTGAAAATTTAAGACATGAATAATCATTATTAACTCATAAAATGCTTCCGACCATAGGATCATCACGAGGATGGTGATTGATCCGGAAGGTTGGTGTACAATCGCTTCTCTTTAGTAGATGAGTCTTGAGTCTACGGTGTGGAGACACCGGAGCGAGAGTACAGGTACTCGTTAGAGAACGAGGGCACTGAGCGTGACCACCTCGAGTAGTCATTAGGAAGTCTACCTTCTCGTCAATGACTGACTCGATGCTGCAGTAGTGTGTCTGGTTCTTTGACCTGAGGTGCATCGGCAGTTCACCTTGAGGGTGTTATAGTTTGACTACACCATTACTCGGTCTCCTAGCCATATGGAACCCTGAGGTGTATGTTGGCTATAGCATGTTCATTGTAGGAACTGGATTGCATCAAGATGGAATCTATCTACCTCGGTGGTAGAGGAGCAGCCCTATGATGATCATGAGAATCAAGTCCAGAAATCCATGGCCATGGCAGAGTGAAATAATAGAAAGAGTTTCTATTTAGATTTTCACATTGGACTCGAATCGAATGATTACATCATATGACAGAGACTAGGGTTTGACGAGTTCACCTTAACCCTAATCTGATCGGGGCTCAAGATAGAAGAACTTAATCACACAGGTAGCTGCACCAAGAGGTTCGCATTCAGCTCTGATGGGTTGCCACCATATACTGCTAGGTGTCACTGGTGGATTTTGGGAGCAATTAGAATGATTTAGATGATCGATCATTCTAGCTGTTCGAATCAGAAGAGTTCTGATCCATCGAAAGGAGTTTCGATGATGTCGATGATAGAGATCATGACATATCCCATTACCATACAGAACTGAACCTAACTGGGTCACACAAACAAGGGTTTGAATCTGGTGATCATCAATTGAACTGATCTAGTTCAATTGATCTGAATGAGATTCAATTAGGTTCAAGGAAATCGTGCTAGCACTCGATTGAACCTAACGTTCTTCTTTTACTATCATAAATAAGTTGTCCTGACTGAGCCAAAGGAGTTTGTGCTCAATCAGAGGCCTTCATATGGTCTGACTGGAGGTTGTCCAAGTCAGAAAAGGTTGTCTTATTTTGTAAGACATTACCTGCCATTTTTGGTCACCTGCCATTTCTTGTTCTTTGACTTTGGTCAAAAGTCTACCTTTGACTGGTCAAACGTTGACCATTGACACTTTGACTTTTGACCACATGTCATGCACCTATTGGAGAGCTGGTGGGGGCCTGTCCCCCTGCCAGAACCTGGCAAGGAGAAGGGCGCACGCCAAGGGTGGCGTGAGCCCAAGTTGGAGGCGCCTAGGAGTCCTTGTTGGACAAGGACTCCACCTCCCTTTTGGATTCCAATTCAGAGTTCTACTAAGAATCCAAGTTTGACTGGTCTTAGGCGCCCTCTAAGGAGGAATCCAGGGGTCTCTATTCCCAACCAATCAGATTTAGATCTGATTTCACAAAGGGTTGTGATTGGTTGAGAGGAAGAGGAGTTGGATCACAAGTAGTCTATAAATAAGACCCTGCGCCCAACCCTAAATAATGCAATTCAATTGAGAAACCCCACGCCCCAAGGCTGCCTCTCCCCTCCTTCTCCATGCCATAGTCTCTTCTCCCCTTGCTCTCCACGTCCAAAAGGAGTTTTGGACTTAGGTTGGTGCGATTCAGATCAAGGAAAGGCGATCAAAAGCAAGAAGGCTGCGCTGCTGCAAAAGGACGACTGCTGATCTTCAAAAGAGTTTTGAAGATCCTCCAGATCAGATCCAGATCTGATTTTTGGAGGCGTGATAGAGAAGAAGAGGATCTCCAGATCCAACCCGAGTGGATACCGGTAGAGGCCAGGCGCTTGCATGGCTAGATCCAGAACCTTCCGCTGCAATCAGGATCATCTATAGGGTAATAGGATTACCCAAATCAAGTAAATTAAATTTGATTTAATTTATCTTATTTTATTTTATTTATTAAAATAATAAGAATCAGATCTGAAGCATATCAAGATCTGATTGGGATCAAGAGAAAAATTTTTGAAATATATCTCTTGATCTGATCAGATCTGGACGAACCTGGACCGGGAAATCAGGATTTCCCTTCACTAGGATGATCGTCCACATTGAAGAGGATCTTGAGAGGGTTGTGATAAGAGCATGATGTTGTCTCGACTTCTGAAGTAATTAAAAATACGTTGAAAGAGCATGAGACATCATGCTTATCAGTTTAATTTCGACTTCTTAAATAATTAAAAATACGTAGAAAGAGTATGATGTTGTCGTTAAGACACCATGTTTATCAGTTTAATTTTAACTTCTTAAATAATTAAAAATACGTAGAAAGCAGTGAGTCAGGTCGAATCCATAGAGAAGATAGTATTTTGATTTTGAAATCTTTGATTTTTGTAAGAAAAGATTTAAAAAAGAAATCAAAGTTGGTAAATAAAATTATAAATAAAAAGTAGAAATTAAAAGGTGTATAAATTTAAATTTGGTACTAAGATCTACTAGTTAGATCTTAGTATATACTTGTAATAAAAATAAAGTGCAGGAATTTAAAAAGTAGAAAAATAAAATGACAAAAATAAAAGGCTAGAATAAAATTTGTATTAATTAAAATTTAAACTCAAGCATTAGCTCCCATCCTAAACCTTTCCTTCTCTTTGATCGAAGATGGTTTGATTTGACTCTGCTTTCACGATCGTGCATCAAGCCGCGTGAAGCCATATGTCTTCAGCCACTCCCAGCATTTAATTCCTGCTTTTACTTTCGTGCCAGCCAGCTATGCGTTCTCTCTGTTGGGTTTCCACGCGCGTGACAGCAGCTTCCCTTTGGCTCCACGTAGAAACCCAAGCCACCATGAGCAGCAAAACTTTTTCTCCACTTTAATAGCCTTAAATGCACATGGGCCCCACTTCATTTGAATTTGGCTCGTATCTCTTTTGAATTTGGGCCGAATTTGAGCTAATTTTGGGCCGGAATTTGGCTTGTCTTTTGAATCTCTATTCTGGATCCATCTTGAGTCCAATTTGCTTCCAATTTTATTTCTTTGAATTTACAAATTGAGTTCTTTTCTTTGGTGATCATCTTTCCTGCAAAAGATAAATAAGAGTATTAATTCTTAAAAATAAAAATAAATTAATTCATAAATTAATACTTTTATTGGTGTATTTATGGTACTTATCAGGTTGGTTCTCCTCAATGTGAACCTTATCTCTTTTCCATATCTATGGAAGGTCCATAGAGTAATTGGAAATAAAAAATTAAAATGAAAGAAAACTAGAGGATATGCAACTATTTGCATATTTGTAGATAAAAGAATTAGAGACGCAAGGGACCCCTGCAACAACATCAGATAGCACAATTAATTCATATGATGTGAAGGTTTTTTTTATAATGCATGATTCATATGATTGGCAAGAGAAGATGCCCCCAATTTGTGAAATTTATTTTCATGATGTGAAGGTTGTTTTTATAATATAGTTAGGTAACAAGTGGATTGGTTTGGATGAGGGATTGACACACCTTAAATCTGATCTATATTTGAATCATGTAATAAAACTGAAAACAAGTCCTAGTCACTTCCATTAGCATTAGATAGAGATTGGCTTTAGGATATTTTTGTTTGATCCATTGAGGTTTGGGTTGAATTTAATCCAAAAATGAACCATGAGAAAAGGTTTGGGTTGAATTTAATCCCAAAATGAACCATGAGAAACATACATATATAGGCTACTATATTATATATAAGCATGTTTGCAAGAAAATTATATTCAAGCATTGTATAAATATGGCTAATGACTAGGGTTAGAATTGAGCTAGGCTAGGTTGGGCTTCCTTATGGCTTGGGCAGAGTCTAGAGATTTTTTTTTTTTAACAGTTGTGTCGAGTTAGCTCATAAAACTTTTTCAGGCTTTGGCTGAACTCGACTGCAGCCTAAACTAGAGCCTTGCCTGAAGCTGAATTGGGCTAACTTGGATCTAGACTTGATAGAGCTGGCAAGGAACGAGAGAAAGGTGGGAGATTGGGAGAGGAGATATATATATAGAGAGGGGGGGGGGGAGATTGTGAGAGACTAGAGTAGAGAGAGATTGAGATAGAGAAAAGGGGGCACTAGGAGGAAAAGAGGAGAGGAAAGAGTGAATAGAGAGGAGAGTGATGATATAGAGAGAAAGAGAGATTGGGAAGGAGAGGAGAGAGAGGAGCTTAAGAGAGAGAAGAGATAGATCATAAGAGAGGTCAAGATTGAGATCAAGATCAAGACTGAGATCAAGATCAAGACAGAGAGAGAGGGGGGCACTAGGAAGGGAGAGAATAGGGAAGAGAGAGGAAAGATCTAGAGAGAGAAGAGAGACCGAAGGGAGAGAAGGGAATGGGTGGTGCTAGATAAAGAGAGGATAAGGGATTAGAGTGGGAATGTCACTCAAGTTGGGCCTTATGTAACTCCAAGATTCAATCTTGGCTTGGGCTGGGCCAAGTCTGGATCCAAACATAGCCTTGAAGTATAATGAATGATTTGGATTCAAGAAAAAGGTCATTGTTGCATGTAGAAGCCATTCTTTCTTATGCGAAAGCCATGGTGTTCATTTGACTTAGTACACTACACTTGTGCTTCTAATCTTTTGTTTTTGCTCAAATTTTAGGCCATGCTCGACTTAGTTCTCCTTAGGCCAAATACAAAACTTAGTTTAAAGTAGATCTAAACCAACAAGCCTTAGGTCAGCCTTTGCCCATGTCTAGTCATATCAATAACACATCATGGATAATATTTGATCAATGACTGTATATAAGCTACAATCAGCAATACAAGTTAATGACTATCATGTACTTGGAACCAAGGTCGGTTGAATTGGCATTGGAATTTGTAATGACCGGCAAACTAGTTTGGTACAGTATGGACTCATATTGTGCCAAGCTGATGCATACTAACCAGAGAGAAGGAGAGAGTGTGATGTAGGACAACCTTGATTAGGACAAACACATGGATGCTTAATGGGTTGTTTTGTGCTAAAAAGTTAGGAAAAAACGAAGCTATGGTTTTTGCTAGTATATGGATGGAGAGTAGGGATGGCAATGGATCGGGTAGGCCATCACTCATACCCGCCTCATACTTGCCTCAAGGTGGGGGCGGGGCAGGTAGAGTTAGATGGTGCAGTGTTGGACGGATTAGGTTGGGTAAAGCCACAATTTTTTTTTTTGGGTCACAGACATCCTTTTTTTTTTTTTTGTGAAGAGTTATATATATCTGGGTCGGGTTTGGGATAGGTTTTACCATTACCGTGGCTGCCCTGGATCCACTATATGTAGGTAAAACCTGGCCCTTTAGGGTTGGGTTGAATCGGGTACTTGATGGGGCATAGTAAATTGCAAACCCTAGTAGGAAGTGATTTAGGTGTAATATAGAGACAAAAAGGATGAAGTTTTGGGAGTTTATTGTGAGTTGGAAGGATGAAATTAGAATAAAAATTTTATTGCTTGTGAATTGAAGGCTGGTTGATGGATGGGTAACTTCTGGTTACTTTGGTTTGGTGGGGATGGAATCAGATCTAAGTTTGATATTTTAAACTGTTGTACTTAAAGAAAATGGGAAGAAAAGAGAGAGATTTTCTAGAAATCACACCTAAGATCGCATAGGTATCACACTTAGTGTTAGAATTGCATCACACACCTCTAAAATAAAGCATAATTGTGTAGGAAAAATCTCTGAAATTTTGACCGCCTTTCATAATGAGAGATTACCACACTGCTGAGTTCTAATACTCGTACTCCTGCTAGTACTAATTGTGCTTTTGTTTTGTAAATTTCTTTTTGATTGTTCACATGATGAAGTGCACATGGGCTCTTTGGGTAGCGAGCTTTAAAGCTTGATTGATCCATCATCCACTCTACAAAGGAGTATTTGCTATAATTACATGGAATGGATAAGAGTCAGAGTTGTTGTTGGGAAAGAATAGAATGGAAGAAACGAATGCAAAAATCTAGCCAGTTTATATCTGGAAAGATTGGCCTAAAGAAGAGAAGCAAGATGTGGGGGTTTGGTTAATGACCCCAGGGGGACTTAGGTGGACCATGGTAACTTAGCGAGTCACTCTCATGATCCAGCCTTGCCTCCCATACTTACCTCGACCTGGTTTCTCTTTTTCTTATTTTAGACATGGATCTAAGGTCCTAACTCCATATCCTTGCTTGAAGAGATGGTAATTTGTGCTTCATAGCTACTGGTGTCATCACCCTGTAAGAAAAGGGAGCTGATGGGTTCCTAAGCATGTTCCTCGCTACCCTATTATGTAAGGAGGAACCAGGGGGTGTAGGGTCAAGACTATGTTTCTCAAAGGCCTGTTCATGCTAGCGTTGAAAGAGTCACTACTTTTCGACTGTCTCTCATCTGGCATCTCAGTGCACTCCTACAGCTTATGATGTTTTGAATAACTTACAAATTCTCGGCGAATCAAATAATGCTACCAATACTTAAAGCCTATACAACTACATAAAATTCTTGGTCATCTGTGCTTACCTCTACTTTGCACTAGTTAACTTCTCTTTAAAGAAATCAATTGGTTGGCCTTGTTGGCTGAGGGCTGCACTTATATCCACTCCTGAATCATTGCATTCCCCTTCAAAGGCCTCAAAGTTAGGCAAAGCAAGAAGAGTGGCTGAACATGTCCTTTCCTTAATCAACAAAAAACTTTCTTCTGTATCATTGTTCCACTGAGACTTGCTGTTTTTCAAGCAATCTGTTATTGATGCAGCTATCGTGCTAAATTTACGAACAACTCTTCTGTGGCAAATAGCTAAACCATAGAAACTATGCGCTTCTACTCATAGGTGTAGGCCGGTCAAAGACAACTTTAACTTTATCATCATCCATGTGCCATCAGCACTCACTACATACCCCAAGAATAATAATTTATCCATCATAAAGTGAAACATTTTCAAATTGATATATAGCCATTCTTTCCTCAAAACTTCTAAGACTTATCTAATATGTTGCAAGTGCATAATCTTGTTTGGACTATGTATATGAATGCTATTAAATAAACTACCAAAATTTTCCCATGAAAGTCTTTAACACTTGATTCATTTAACCTCATGAGTGGGCTTGTTGTATTGGATTGTCCAAACAGCATGACCAACTATTCATACAATACCTCCTTAGTCTTGAATGCTATTCTCCACTTATCCTATTCTTGAATCTGATTTTGATGGTAACCACTTTTCAAATCTATCCTTGAGAACACTTAGGCACCTTGTAGCATGTCCAACATATCATCCAGTCAAGGAATAGGAAACTGCTACTAATTTTATTAACAGTCCTACCATCAACACGCATCTGCCAGGTACTGTCTTTCTTTAGGGGTTAGAAATACTGGCAGTGCACAAGGACTTGTTCACATATTGCTTTCTAATTCACTCATTAACCTGCCTTTGGGAATTTCTTCTTTAGGGGCTAAGCATTATTTCTTTACCATCCTTATGAAAACTGAAAACATTCTTGTTTCCATGATGAATGGTTCTTCTTTCAAATTATCAATGACATCCCAAGAAAAGATGACAAGCTTCCATATCAGCCAGACCACGGCAAACCTCATCAAAATGTTTATTTCCAATTGAAAAAGGAACCTCGGAGTGATGGGTTACTGTAAGTTTTTTGCTTTTCTTGAGCCAAGAGATGTAATAAGGTTTTGGATGAGGCTTAACTTTCAGGTTTCACTTATCCACCATCTCTTTGAGACAAGATTTCCACAGCTAACACCATCAACAATAACATTATATGACCAGCCTTGATGTGCAATGTGTCCCAAATATCTTACTGCACAGCCACTCTTCCCATGTTTTTGGCATGAAAAGAGTTCAACGAAAAAAAGACTTAGGTGATCCTTGTTTCCTAATGTAACTTTATTAAAATTCTGACGATCATCATTATCATTGATATCATCATGGTGCTTAGCTTCAATATCATCATGCTCTTCTTCATCATCCTCTTTGATTGTTAATTTTGCATATTTTTTGACCCTCATCAGACTTGTATCCTGGCTTTCTACACTCCCAGCATACAAATTTTTGGCCCATAAACTGATCTGAAAAAGTATCTCAACGCACATAATAGTTTGATAGCTGGCCACTACGATCTTGATTTCAAACACATGCAGGAGCTTGTGGTGTTGTTGCCAGATCTGGATTATTAGCAGGCCTTCACAGAGGATCTGCATCATGCCCTTGAGTTAATGATGGTGGAGGTGCAGCATTTTTAGAAATTGTTGCTCACTTGTTAACTCACAGTAGGATCCCTCACATGATCAAGGATGAAGGCTGGAACTTGAATTTGCTGTTGCTCAATGTCTCCAAACAATTATTTAAGTCGGTATTGGCCTGTTGGACACTCGTGACCTCATGAACCAGTGTGGTGGTTTCATTCCTGCATTCTGTTTGATTAGCATTTGTGCTTTCTTGCCTAGACATGTCCATGACTCCATCAATTATCTACTAGGCTCTGATTCTACCTAAACTATTTGCTGCTCAAGAAAGAGATAACTCAATTGCAGAAGAAGAGGAACCAATGGAACAATGTCTGAGCATGAAATGAATGGCTGTTTAGAAGAGAAGCTTGAGAAGAAAATTAAACAGCTATTATTATTCCCTTTCAAAGAACATGTGTGTTATACACACATGCACACACACACACAAACACACACACACACACACACACATATATCTATATATATAGTTCACTCACAGATGAATCCACAGACCTGGAGCATGCTACTACAAATAAAATATTAGAGAACTATGGCTAAACTTGATACTAGTATCCTAGATCAAATTGGATTTGATGCCTTTCTTCCTAACAATTGAGTTAATATTTCCTTGGCTGACCTGGGCTCTATTTGCATCAATTTCCCAAAAACATTGCTTTTTTGATGTCAAGGTATGAAACCAAATTATGAAAACCTTCTTATTTGTCATCCCATCTGGATCTGCAAACTCCAGTTTTACTCCTTTTAAATCTATTGCTAATGATATGTAGTTGATTGGATTGATGAATTTGTAACATAATTAGGACTTGCAATTCTGTGGTAGCTAGAGGATGAAATACAATTGTCTGATAAAGAGAATTAGAAGTATGAGTTTTACAATGTAGGTAGGACTTTAAGATGGAGTTATAACTTTGTCGATCTTCCTAATTGGTTCTTTGCTCTTTTGATTTTGACTTTGTATGGAATAAACATCATCTGATAATGTTCAGTCATTTGGAGAAACATGTGGTAAGTTGGAACTGAATGGCCTGAAGTTTCTTAAGACAATCTTGAAAATTTCTTGCTTGCATTTTTAACCAGTCTGCTTTTGCTTTGGATCCTTCATATAGCCTTTAGCTAGTCAAACAATCTTCATTTGGATGAATTGACTTTTATGATGTTAAAGTTTACCATCTTTGTTGTCACTGCAAACCATGATTTTAGAAGTGAGATTGCTTCTTAAAGAGAGAATAGGATAAATATGAGAGATCAAACTAATATATGTTACTACCTAATGCCATAACTATGTGTCTAAGCATTAAGGAAAGAAAAGATTAGATAGAGGAAAAGAAAATAAGAAAGTGGATATATCAAGTCAAACCACCACTATTTTTATTCATTTTTTTATTAATCAATTCATGACTACTACATGGCTTTATGTAGACATATGACTCTATATATACCTTAATGAATACATGACTACCTTCTAAAGATGCATTTGATAATTTCCTTCATAAACTTAAAGAGACACATGAAGTATGTTTGATAAAGCCTAGAAAGCAAAGTTTGCCGTATTGGTAAGTATCATACCGTATCATACTAGGCATAACATACGGTATAGATACAGAACTGATTCGCCTGGTCAGTACTGTACTGTATACCATACTATACAGGTACCAAATTGGTATATTGTCTCATATCATACTCTGACACTCAGTACGTCTTGCCATCTTGTACCATACTGCATGCTGATATTGTAATAGGATGGCACTGGTACCAGATGTGATATCAAGACAGCAAATCTTGCTAGAAACTCTGGTGGTTATATTTCATATTCATGCATACATGTTTAAAGCTTAATTACAATCTATTAAGTCATAATAACTATTATTTGCCTAGACTTTGACTTCTTCACTTACACTAAAATACTCTCTAAAATGGACCGATGTGATGTGATTAGTTCATCACTACCACATCATAATTAATATTAGCAATAAATGAATATTTATTAGGTTAAAGAAGCACTATGAAAATATAGTGTCCACGTTACGGGTCGTTTCTAGTTTAGTTCAGGTTGTATAGTGATCTAAATACGCTTCATTTTTGAAACAGGTCACAACACTAATCCATATAACTTTAATTCTGGTTGGACTAGATTTTTTGTGGGTCAATTCTAGATCAAAAGTAGGTCAATCCAATCCTCTTGTAGCCCAAGATACTATATGCTAGAAAGAGCATAGTTAGGAATGAATAATACAGAGAATTTTATCAGGAGCACCAATTGTAGATACACTGAAGGAATACCATTTATAAAGGTCTGGCCATTTTCAACACATGCTGAACTAATGAGGAGGTTGTCTTGGGCAGTGTTGCATGGACATTGATATGAGAATCATATTTGGATGCATATTTGAGTTGTCAAGAGAAAAAAAGAGAGATAATAGGACAAAATATAATTTTAACTGAAATATATTATATATAGTGTTAATATTGTTTTGTTAAAATATTAAAAGAGAAATATTAAAAATATACTTTTGTTAACATCTTAAAATATACATGTTCTCATTTGAATACCCTAATTAACTTGAGGATATAAGAAAAATAATATTTTTACAAAATTGTTTCAATGTTACATCCTTGATCAGTCTCCAAAAAGAACAAATACTAGACTTGTCCATGGGCCAGGTCGAGCTTAGGTCAAGTTTTTCCCAAAGGTCAACATGATATACTTATGGCTAGGGCCAGCCTAGCTTGAGCCTGGTAGGTAGGCAGCTTGGCCTTCAGGCCTACCTTGCAGGCTCAAGCTTGGCCCTTAATTAGGCTTCGAGCCAAGCCTTAAGCTTCTTGACCTTTTCTTTTTTGTTTTTAAAAAATGCAAAAAATGTTTAAAATGTCTTAATAAATGCTAAATATGGATAATAAATATTGCCAATAATCTACAACATGGCTGTTATCCCATCACATATTAATAACAATTGTCAATTAAATATACACAAACATCAAACATAAACAAACAACACAAGAAAGATTAAAACAAAAAAAAAATTCAGGCTAGGCCTATTTTCCCAACCTGTTTATTAGGTGGGCCTATTTTCCCACCCCGTTTGTTAAATGGGCCTATTTTCCCAGCCTAGCTTGGCTGGGGCTAAAACCTTGGCACAAGCTTGCCCAAAAGGCTTTGAGCTTGAGTGGGTTGGGTGGGCCACCCAGCCCGTGAACAGGTGTACTGCTAACATGAAAATATAGTATTGAACTCATTGTTGGAAGAGTTCAAGTCTCTTTCAATCTTTAAAATGGCTACCAAAGAACTTCATAAGTATCTAAGTGTTTGATACATACCGGATTTGGATGCATATCCAACATGGATTTTTGGAGTTGGACACGGATGTCTAGGTGTTGTGTTCACTGGTCCACAAAATGGAAGTTGATGGGATTCAAAGATGCCTGCCATCTTGCAGGATGTGGCCTTGGATTGGAATGAAGTGCAGAGGATAATTCATAATGTTGAGCATAGAAGAATAAAAGAAGACTTGTTATGTTTGTCTATGTTTATTGATGATGTGATAGTGCATGTACAGATACTGATCCTCCTTGTTTTGTATTTTCACTGTGGCAGATATTCTGCATCCTTTGTTTCTGAGGATAAAATCTCATCAAACGAGTATGTAATGAGTATTGCAGGTAATACATGAAAATTTTTACTATCTTTTGGTGGCTCTCAATCAAGATCCCAGCGTATCATTTAGTTATGAAAACCAAGCATGCCAAGAAAACCAGGATAATATTGGTCAAGTAGGCAGTGGCTGTTAAAGAATTATTGATATCAACTATCAAGTATATAAATCATTAACCCACATCATGACCTCTAACTGAGAACAACTTGAGACGTCTATGCTTGCCAGTTTGCCACATTCAATAAATATTAGAAGCTGATATTCAACTTCTAGTGAGATCTTGCACAACCCACCTAACAGGTTTTTCTAACAATGATTCTAGCTATATTGACTTGTGCTGCTCATGAATAGGTTTGAAGTTGAAAGAGACCTCGAAATTAGGCCTCCATCCTGAGAAAACCATTGAGATTTATGAATTTGAAAGGTATTTTGCTTTGGTGCACTGTACGACTTTCTAATGGAGTAATAGTTGCTTTGTGATCTTTTGGTTAATCTTCCTATAGAATTGTATCATATTTTAAAATCTTCGTGGTATTGTTAGACTAATCATCTGTGCTTGCTGTTGCCCCATATGTGCACTACCATTGATCAAATGGAAAATTCAGCTGTCCATTTTGTCGGAAGGTAATGCCATTTCCCTAATCTTGCAAATAACAAAAGTCATTCATAAACATTCCAATACTTTATCTGGTTTGTGGTTTTGCCATTTATGGTGGTGAAGGATAGAGATAGAAATGAATTGCCTTGCAATTCTTCTACTGAGGCACGTTTTCTGGTTGTTTGCTGCTGATGCTATTTTGTATCCTTTTCTGTTAATTAATATCTTGATGATTTTTCAGGTCAGGGAGATCGTAAGCATATTAGATCTTGATGTTTTATTTTATCCTTGCCCGAGAAATGGTCCAAACTTCCGCCCAAAAGTTTTACAGATGGGCGGAAAACAGCAATTCCCTTACCTGGTCTGGTAACATTCCTTAAATTTTGTGTTGCTACCTAAGAAATTAAATATTGAAGGATGTTACTTAGCTTTTCTTCCTTCTCATGAAATAAATGATAATATCACTGAAAGGAACCTTGACATTTCATTCTATCCTTTCTTCAAAATGCAAAAGGTTACAAGTAGCATAACGTGATGTTATTATTGTATGATTTTCTTCTGCAAAAAATGTCTTTTTTTTTTTTTTCCTAAAAAGAACTTCTCAAGGTCAGTGCTGGCTTGTTTCACTTTCTGTCTTTGTGAAAACAAACTGCTAGGTTTTTTTTTTTTTTGTCAGTATATGAAAACCTTGTAGCAGGAATATAACTGTGTTGAGCCACAATATGAGATGAATTCCATGCATTATGTAAACTGACATTATGATTTTATTTAACAGTATTTTTATTGATTATCTTGTGATGCACTTCCATTGACCCGCTTCATATCCATTCCATTTTGTAAAATTATTGATTGATCACCAAAGCCAGTAAATATATAAAAGGTCATGGAACAAATAAATATATATTTCAATCCTTACATGTCTATCCTTGTAAAACCTCGTACCTTTATAGTTATTAGGTTTTCTTATTTGTACATGGTGCCAAGTGATATAATTTTCCTTGCAGGTGGATCCAAATACAGGCGTTGCTATGTACGAATCAGATGACATTATAAAGTATCTGGTCAAAGAATATGGTGCAATTGCTTATACCTTTCTTAGGTTTTTTCAAGATTTTGATTTTACCATCATCTCTTTTCACTTAATCCCAATAAAATTTATTTGTTAATATGATTAATAAAAATATGCTGATGTGATCGTTAATGTTGAAATGCTGTAGGTTGAGAGGATATTGATTTTTCTTCCTTTCTTAGTGGTTTTTGAGAATTTTCTTTCTTCCATGTGGGACAAGGGAAATAGGTGTACTTATTCCTATGGTGACATTAGTTGGTTTTAGTTTTTTTTTCTTGAGTTCTTTCATTCGTGGGCCCCCTTTCTGTGTGTGTATGTGTTTGGTTTTAGTTTTTTTTTTCCTTGAGTTCTTTCATTCTTGGGCCCCCTTTTTGTGTGTGTGTTTTGTGTGTGTGGGTGTGTGTGTTGTTTTGGGGGGTGGGGTGGGGGGGTATTCTTTGCTCTTAATTTTCCTTTTTTTTTTTTGAATAGTAAAGCAACGTGATCAATTGTAATTGTTTTATGTGCCTCTATTCTGGATGTTTTATTGCGCACCTATATTGCTGATTTTCTCTGTTCAGGTGATGGAACCACTCCTCTGATGCTGTCACTTGGCCTTCTTACTGTAAGATTTGTGCTAAAATTTATCTGAATATTCAACTTACCGACATTTCTAAAAGATGGTTAGCAACCAGGCTTATCTTTCTTTCTTTTTTATTGGTACTTTCTACAGACTTTGACTGCTGGTTTTGCAATGATCGGTCGAATGGGGAAAGTAAGAAATATTTGACCTTGCATTCAGGATGTTTGTTTTTGGACTTTCCATGTCACTCATTGAGGAAAACCTACATAAAAGGCTGTCTTATTAAAGGTTTCGGCAATGGCATTATTTCATTATAATGGACCCCATTGAAATTGTTGTTAACCATTATAACAGTTATAAACTTACAATGGCTGTTAGTTTCCCCATAACATGGGATTTGAAATTGTTTATATTAATGTTATAATGATCATTATATAATGGAATTAAAATAATGGGAAATAACATGAGAATAATGGTGTAATTATCCAAACACTATTCACTCCATAAAATATTTTTACAGGTGCTACAAACTTTTTTGGGGAGAATTGGTAGAAAAATTTAAGTTTAGAATAAGAAATGCAACTTATTTAGGGAAAAACAGTACTACTGTCAATTGCCATTATTTCCATTATATAATGGCTGTTATAACATTATCATGGATGGTATGTTAAACCATCATTTTATGCTAACATTCAGCTTGCTGGAAATCTCCTAACCAGCTATAATTTTCTGCATATATCTTCATACAGGGTTCCATGTATACTCCTTCAAAACTCCCACCTGTACCCCTTGAATTGTGGGCATATGAGGTCAGATATCGGATACAACATACAAACATCTCTAGATATTCAATTGATTCAATAGTTTAGATTATTAAATAAAATTTCATGTTTCTAGATATCTTCTCAGTATATTCTTGAAATTAATTGATATATGTTTTACTTTTGCAGGCTTCTCCCTTTTGCAAAATTGTGCGTGAAGTTCTAGTTGAGTTAGAATTGCCCCACATACTTCACAGGTGCATCTCTTTTATACCTTTGCCAATTTTTCTGCTTTCATACAGAAATTAATTGTTAATGTGTTAGTCTTCATCCAGTGATAGAAGTAATGAAGAATTTTAAGAAACTCTCCACTTTTTGTCTAGTTTTCATCAAGAGATCTATTTTCCTTGATTTTAGTTTGTCTCCATGCAGAACATGCTGTGTCCTTTTTTCCCTTGTTATTGGGTTTGGGGGAGGGGAGGGTTGTAAATTTGTTGGTAATCAATTGAGTTTCCTAAAAGCATTTGCAAGTTTTGGAAAAATCTGCCTTCCTACCAAGACATAAAACCGGTATTCTATTATATATTTTTCTAAATCGAATTTAGCATCCAATATTTTCCTGATTTTCTTGAATTATGAATTTTTACTTATACTGAAGGAATTCTGTATCCTGATTTTGTAGCTCACGTTTGTGTTTTCATGCTTCTTTTGCCATGGTTATTATGTTATGCCTTATGTATTATGCTAAATAGATATGCAACCAGACTTCGCTGGAATTCTAACTATCATAATGGTATTTCATACGCAAAGGTACTCCATACAGGCCATCTGACTTTCAGAAGTTAAATAGGGTTCTTCCATTAACAATTGGATGGTAATACCCTTGAAAGGCTACAATATATACCTATGTTGATGCCAAACTCACAATGGTGGATATAAGTAGGGTCTGATTTAAGACATCTTTCTTTTTATGAAATAGTATTTAATCTTCATGACATTTTAGAATTTCTAGAAAAAATAATAAATCACATGATATTTTCATATGTCAAGACAGTGTGAGATGTGCTTATATATCCCTAGCTACCAAGATGCAAAGTGGATCAGAAAATATCAAGTTGAAGTCATCAAATGTATTACTCCTAGTTTTCTTGATTTTAGAGCATGATAATCAGATGCATGTATGTGGTGCTAGGTTGATGATTGATCGATATGACATGAATGCAATAAAAGTTGCAAGATTTGAGGACATGGTAAAAACTAAGCTATAAAGGTCTAGTCGTAATTCATTTAAGGGAACTTTCATGTTGCTACATTCCTGATGAAAACAGTGTATAATATGTTCTTTTAGAAGCTGGAAATATGAAGACATGTTGTGTACATTGGGGGCTACCTTTACGTACACGTTTCTCATCTTGACAAAGTGGCATTATTTTGGCTATGGATTTCCACCTTTGCAGCAATTCTTATACGTCCAGTTGGGTATACAACAGCGTGGAAGAAAGGGATATCGCCATAATCTCTTCAATCCCTATTTTATTTACCAGAATACAGAGAGATTTTGCAGGGAAGTAGTCGACTTATTTTTTTTAAATAAAGGGGGTGGGAAAGCTGCAGGGCATCAGAGCATATCTTGTTATTACTCCATTCTCATCTAATTGGCTGTGACAGGTGAAATTTAACTAGAACATATGAGAGTATTAGCTGCGACAAAATAAATGGCAGGAAGTGATACAGTAGCTTATTTTTGGTTTTCCTTTCTTCCTAAAAAGTGTGTTTACAATGAAATGTTCAAAAGGAAATTGAAGAAACCAATCTCCTTTTTGCTAAAGGCATTTTGAGAATTTATGTGCTCATTTAGAATGTAACTGACAAACAACAATAATTATACAACAATAATTATACAACAATAATTATGCAGGTTCCCACTCTTTTAAGGCCGGTTATTTTGAACTTCTAAATTCTCAACAAATGAATTAGATTGCATTGTGTAAGGGAGAATTAGCCGAGTCTCTTCTGCAACTCGCCAATTGCAAACTCTAGATTTAAATGCAATGCTGTTACTGCTCTAATGAACTGTATTCCGACTTAGTTCTATGGTTTATAACATTTATTAAGTTAGCTGATAGAAAATTGGAATTGCAGCACTGCTCGTGGCAGCCCAAAGCGGCAGAAGTTATACGAAGAAGTTGGACATTTTCAGGTTTTCCAACTCTTAGACATGTTGATAAAATTTCTTTCATTTTTCGCATGGTGTTACTTGGGGCTTTTGTCACAATAAATCAATATTTTACTGATTTGTGTCCTGGATGCCCTTTTCTTTTTGTAAATTATGCACAGGTACCTTACCTAGACGATCCTAACACTGGAGTAAAAATGTTTGAAAGTGCAGAAATCATCGATTATCTGAGAGCAACTTATGCTCTTTAAGATGCTCAGGGTCATGTTTATTATATCTGAGTGTATATAGATATTTTTTCTTTGATAAATTCAAATTAATGTTTAAACCAATTTGCTCAACCATAGGATTTTTTTCTCTCTTACAGCTGGTTCTACGTATCTGTTATGTATTTGGACTTTTTCTTTATGCTTTACCACAGTATAAATATTGGATGATACAAACTCTATAAACTGCACTTTTTGATCCTTCTGCTTTGTTATTTGTGTATTTTTTGTTTAGGAATGAGTCGAGTACTTGTAAGACATCACCGGTTTTAAACTAGCTGATGCATATGTAGATATCTATCATTCTTGTTGTGATATCACCACATCATCATCTAGCTCTGATACCAAATGTAAGAAATCATGGTACTGCTTTGATACCATATTACGGAAATCTTTGATATTTAGCATGGACTTGAGGAAACTTATGATATTCTCTAAGAGCAGTAAACTACCGATCCACCAATCTAGATCTATGATGGAAAGCCTCCCTCCTTGGGCTTGAGAGAGGCATCTTCTTGGGGCAACTTTAGAGAGAAAAGAGATTAAGGAAGAAAAGATCTGTATTCTAATTCACATTCTAAAATTTTAATACATCATATGTATTTATGCATAGATATTAGGTTCGATCAAAAATTTTTCTAGCCAATCCAATATATAAAAGTACTTATCGAGCTCATGTATATTCATGTCATCCATGCTCTCATCCTCTGCATTTAAATCCGATCCATACATGAGTTAGCCATTTTAAGATTTTATTAAACCAGGTTTTAAGATCTCAAATAGAAAATTCTTTTCAGTTCTGTTCGTTGAGCCGATTCTGTCAGGAGTCGAGCTGATTCGATTGCATCTTGTTCGAATTCTGTCTTCTGTCTGTCTGAGACAGCCGACTCGACTGCGTATCCGAGTCAGTCAGTCTGTTTGTGTGTCAGCTCTTTTGTCTTGGCTGATTCTTCTCCTGGTTTTGGTTCTTTGCTCCATCTTGTATTTCAGATCTTCGGAGCATCTACCAAACTCCCTCAAGATCCTCACAGCTAAATCTCGAGTCCGTGCAGGATTACATACCGCCTTCATCTTAGGACAACTTCTGTTTTAATCTTAGAACTCACATCCATCCTAATCTTTCGAAGTCAATATCCTGGCTCCTCCTATGGCTTTTCAAGATTTGGGAGCATCACAAATCTTAACAAATCTAATATTCATCATAGAATGTGATTTTACGTTGATGGATGGCAGTATCATGCAACCTGCTAATTTTATCTTGTTGTTGTTAGAGTTGAATGGGGACCCTTCCCTGTTGAATTATGATTGTCTTCTTTCCTTTGTATTTTTTTCAATTGTAGCATGTTTTGGACCATTAGATGGCCATCGAGTCTAGGGTTCCTGTATTTGTTCTATCTGAGCGAGATGATCGCTTCAAGATGATGGATGAGAAGGATATGGTAGTATATCTAAGGTGATTGCTCTTCAGATCATAAATTATTTTTCTTTCAAATTTTCTTAGAAAATTAGATGATTCACGACCCTCTCTATGGTGTTGCAATTAAAAAAGTAGAGGGGAACATGGATCAATATGATTTAAAAGGTAGCATTTAAAATAAAAAATCTATCAATATTTTTAATGTTACACGTAATTTTATATTTAAAAAAAATTATATCTGCTAATGTAAATCTTATTGATCGATTGATCTAGCTGTCAAACCGGTGACCTGAAGACTTGTTCCTCTTATAAGCAGGTTGAGACTACCCACTTGTGGGCCGTCATCCACTTACGTAAAGGTCAGATTTGGGTCGAATTGAACGCAAGAATGGCTTCCAAATTACCTTAAAATCTCAAATTTAATAATAGAAATGAGGATCGACCAATTTATCTCTGGCTGACAAAAATAGCAGCCAGTTTGGTGCATGCAAGTAGAGACCGCTTGTCGATATCGACTCCATGCAGTGTCCTGGGAAGATGATTGGGGCTCATTCGAGCAGTGGGACTGGAAATTGAGAGTTCCCTAGGACACTTAATAGAAGCTTGGAGAAAGTCTTTTACACCGCATATGGTGTAGCAAAATTTACATCGAGTGCACCATCCAATCAGCTTAGGCCACGTAGCGAAAGTAATAATGAAAGAGTATTTAATGCTATTCAGATTTTTTCCGTTAGATTTTTGATAACAAAAATATCCTTTCCCTCTATGATACTTTATCTGAATTTTTATAGGTATATATGACATCCTGAATTATATTTATGACTTTCTATAATATTTTAAATAATATGAATAATATTTATAATTTTTTATTTTTTTGTATAATATCTTATGGTTATCATGTCTTTCTGTGAGAATATTATGATTTTTTGAACAATAGATGACTTCTCGAGGGAGGTGGAGCCGACGGTGGTGGTGCAAGAGGGAGGGGGCGATTGTGGGTGGGCCAGTAGGGGCATAGATAACAAAGAGGAGCGAGAAAGAGAGAGAGAGGGAGGACCACGATCAGATGCGCAAAGTGAATTAGCAGGGAAAAATTTTCAAAATCTATGACAGCGATTTTGAAACCACTACGATAGATCTATTGCAGCGATTATTTATAACCGTTGTCATTTAATCTATTGCAGCAGTTGGATAACCATTGCCATTTAATATATTATAGCGATTATTGCCAACCGCTGCTATAGATCATAATATAAATTTTTTTCGTATTTTACTCTAAATATGATATAATTTTAAAATTTGAAGTCCATCTTCATCATCATTATCTAAATAATTACTGTTAGACTGTTATTACAAAAAATCATCTCGATCTGATAGCCCTAGCTATGTTGATCGATAAAATTTGATTTCGATGGCCATGAACGATCGCATGATGATCTGATAGATAAAGATCACTGATTGATCTAAAAACTTGCAATGATAATTTCGGTGATATTTATAGCATGCTATTAAACTTTTACTTTAATTAGACATCATTATCATGATCCATCTAGTACTGGATGATTTTGACCGTTAAATACAAAACAAATGATCAAAAAGCCAAATGGTGTTCAATTAATAGATGATTTTTTAGATAATTGATCTTTGGTACTATTTTAATTATTTATATGGTGGTGATCATAAAATCTAAACCATGTCTATATGAACTATTCATGTTAAACATATCTTATAAAAGCACAAGCATAATTACATAAGATCTTTAATAATGAGTATCAGGAGACATATAGTTTTGGATCGTTCATATACACGCGGTTTGAATTTTATAATCACCACTATACAAACGATCAAAGTAGTACCAAAGATTATTTATCTAAAAATTCATCTTATAATCGGATGCCTTTTAGCCTTTTGATCACTCATTTTTCATTTAACGACCAAAATCATCCAGCGCTAGATTGACCATAAATATGATATTTGATTAAAGTGAAAATTTGATAGTATGCTACAAACATCATCAAGATCATTGTTATAAGTTTTTGGATTAATCGATGATCTTTATCTATCAGATCATTATGCGGTCATTTATGATCGTCGAAATTAAATTTTATCGATCGACATAGCTAGAGCTATCAGATCGAGACGGTCTTTTATGATGATACTCTAACGATAATTATTTAGATAATGAATGATGAAGATGAGCTTTAAATTTTAAAATTATAAAATATTTTAAAAAAAATATGAAAAAAAAATATTATGCATCTATAGCAGTGGTTATAATTAACTGCTATCGTAGATTGACCTATGACAGTAATTACTGAAAATCGCTGCCATAGATCCAATCTATGGCAACAATTATAGATAACCACTTTCATTAATTGAACATATAGCAGTAGTTGATTAACCACTGTAATAAATCAAATCTTTGATAGCGGTTATACTTAATCGCTGTCATAGATTTAACATATGACAGTGGTTTTCGGTAATCACTGCTATGGATTAACCTATGACAGTGGTTAAGTGTAACCGTTACTATAGGTCAAGTCTATGGCAGCGGTTAGGTATAACCATTATCTTAGAGCCTGTGACAGTGATTTTTTAGCCGCTGCAATAGTAAGAGCTGTCGTAGCCTCATTCTCTAATAGTGAGTACTAAAATCAAATCAAGATGGTGAACCGTGTTTAATTGAAGAGATCTAGATTGGTCGGCACATATGAAACATGGCATTTGTGATGTCAGCTATAGGCTAAGGTGTGGTTGTTGGCCATGGATAGAAACATGGTGTGTGTTTAGTATGCCATAGGCTTGAGCGTGAGTAGATCTAATCTAGTGCCAGAATAATAATATTGTTTGGATCAAAATTATGTTAATCAACTAATTATAAGTAATCTCATTAAATTACTATTGATTAGAATTGTTGAATTGTGATATGTGACATAGAAGTGATGATACTATTTAACTATCAAATTGATAATATATGAATCTTATTATTTTTCTATCAGTTATATATATTTGTTAAAAGATATTTTATATTCATGCTGGTGCAAGTGTAGGAATTCTTACTAGGTTGTAAAGCTCATAATCCTCTCCTTCCTTTTTCGGTGTTACAGAATACTTGTACTTAGCTAAAGTTGGGATCTTAATTTGAAAGGATTGATTAGATAGAGTATCATCAATAATAGTTGGATGACCGAGTTTTTAAATTGTACAAGGTTTAATGTGGTTAATGTGGAATATTTGCTATGATTTGAGATTAGTAGTATTTGCGAGATCTTGAGGTTGCAGTGAATTTTACATGCCTTGCATATTTTTTAGGGTTTGTCCCAGAGAGTGTTTGGCCATCGCATGCTCAAGCCGAATGCTAGGTTTGGGACATGATAGAGTAGTATCAGAGCTTGGGTTTTGATTATTTAGGACTATGATATAAGTGACTAGGGTAGGACAAAATGATATCAGAGCTTAGATTATGATCACTTTGGGACTATGGCATAAGCGACTAGGATATGACATAAGTGATATCAAAACTTAGAATTATGATTACTAAGAATTATGATAGAATGGTATTAGAGCTTAGGTTATGATCACTAGGGACTGTAATATAAATGATATCGAAACTTAAGGTTATGATCACTCAGGACTGTGACTTAAGTGATATTTAAACTTAAAGTTATGATTACTAGAGACATGATAGAAGTAGCAGAAATGATTTAAAGATTGGATTTCGGATTACTATATATTATGATGATTATGCATAAGTGGCGTATAACATGTATAACAAAACTGATGAGTTATGTCTTGGATTCAATAAGTAGGCTTGACCTAAGTATAAGAGATTTTGACCTTTGAATATTAGATGTTATACTGATAAAATATGTTATGTTGAGTATATTTAATCAATTATTATTTAGATGCTTTTTGAAATTCTAAACTTAATATGGATAAAGATCATGATGACTATTCTAATTTTGATATTAATTGTTTGATCATTATAATATTATATTTATCAAAAGTAAGTTTGTGTTAGATGTATGCCATAGAAGCCAGATTGATCGACACTTGTAAAATTTTTTTAAGACATATTTTATAATATTGACTTATAGATTAATAAAATTTAGGTTTATATCCATTCACATATATGCTTATTGTATCCATGAATCGTCCATTGAGTTAATAGGTATAATGACACATATTCTCAAGAGTTGATAATTTAAAACATGTATCATTATAATTAATTCATAAATTGCTCCTGATCATAGGATCATCATGGGGATGGTGCTTGATTCAGAGAGATTGGTGCATGATCGCTTCTTTAGGATAGATGGATCTTGAATCTATGGTATGGAGATATTGGAGCGAGAGGCAAATACTTGTTAAGAAAAGGATACTAAGTGTGATCAATCATGAGTAGTCACTAGGATGTCTATCTTTTCATCAGTGATTAACTCGATGTTGTGGCAATATGACTAATTTTTTGACCTACGGTATCTCGATTATTCATAATGAAGTTTCTATAGTTTGACTATATTATAACTCGGTCTCCTAGTCATATGGAGTCTTGAGGTGTATGTTGGTTACAGTAGGTTCATTGTAGGAATAGGATGTGCACCAAGATGAAAATATAGATCTCAAAAGATAAGAAAAAATCTTGTTTAGATCATGAGATTGAGTCCTAGAGCCCATGACCATGGCTGTGTGAATGATGGAAATGTATTTTCATAAGATTTCACAAGCGGATTTGAGTCGATTGAATCTAACATATGACAGGTATGAGGTTTGATGAGTTATTCTTTTATCTTGTCGAGACTCATGATCGAAGAATCGAATTACACGGCAACCGCACCTAAGGATTTATCCATTCAATTTTGATGGATTGCCACTATATACTATTGATGTCACTAGTGAATTGTGGGATCAATTAGAATTATCTTGATGATCGATAATTCTAAATTGACTGAGTTAAAAAGAGTTCTGATTTATTGAAATTTTTTTTGATGATATTATTGATAGAGATCATAACATATTTTATTACCATGCATAATTGAACCTATGGGATCACATAAACAAGAGTTTTAGTCTAGGATGTTTCAATTGGACTTGTGCATTCTAATTGGATTAGAATTTAATCTTATTGGGTTCAAGAAAATCATGCTAGCATATGATTGAACCAAATTTCTCTTGCTTTGGATTTTCTATTGTATAGGACTTGACCAAATTTGATTTGGCTCGTAGGGGCACCAAGAGTTGGTGCGCCTTGGTTCACCTGGATTGGATTAGAATGACGAGCACTAAGTGTGGGATGCCCCCCTTCTTTCTTCATGTGTTTTTGTCGTAGATATCTGGGCGCATGCCCCCTTGTTTTTCTAAAGGGGCGCACGCCCATATGAGATAGGGAGAGAGTGGACCACATCCACTTGTGGATAAGAGGGAGAGGTGAAGGGATAATCCCATTTAAACTCCAGTTTAAATTTGAATAGTTCAAATTTGAAATGAGGTGGTTTCATGGGGCGGTTGCTATCCTTATCTAGATTGAGATGAGGCCATGCCCCATCTGAATTTTGTTTGACAAAGTTCATGCCCACCATGTTTTCTATGAATTTTTGGCATGAAGAGCAGAGGGAAGCAGTGCTAGATCATGAGAGTCCTACTTTAAGTCTTATGACTTGGTCAAAGACTTAAAGCTTAAGGACTCTTAGGTTTCTATTTCTATAAATAGAGGCCCCTGCCAAATAGTTTGGTTATTGGTTTTAGAAAGGTTTTAGAAACTCTGCCTCTCCTCTCCCATGCCTCCTCCCTCTCCTCTACTCTCTTCCTCTCTCCCATGCCCAAAGGAGTTGGGCTGATTCATTTGGTGCACTCAAAGATTCGGGTGTTGTCTGTGCAAAGAAAAAAGAAAGCTATGATCAAGGGTTGACCATATTCTATCGAAGATCATATCGAAAATAGATCCAAAAGCTTGCAGATCCAACTTGATGAAGATGGATCGACCCAAGCCCGAGTGGATACCTATAGAAATCAAACGTGTGTGGATCGACAACAAACCTCAACTCCATGATAATCGAATAGTGGTGTATCACTACCCATGCAGTATGATAATAAGATTGTCACTATATCTCTTTTAATGCTAATTTAATATTTTATTTTCTGATTTATATCTATATATCATTTATCAGATTAGATTTTTTTTTGAAATTCGCTGCTTCTTTCTCTAATTGATCTAGTATGCAACCTGATCCTTCAACTTAGGATGTGGCCTAAGAAAAAATTGCATCATACGAGAGAGAAATACTTGTTGAGCATTAAATCAACAAGAAGATCATATACGAAACTTATATGCAAATGAATATATATATGGTTCTATTGGTGGATTGGATTTTACTATGAGAGCATGATATAAAAAATATCAAAACTTAGGATTATAATCACTAGAGATTATGACAGAGGTGATTTATAGGATTTGAATAGATAATTTGTATCTTGATTTGTAAATTGAGGAATTAACAATCTACAATTTTATTGGTTCAAAAACTATTTAGCAAATCCGAGAAATTTGGTGGATTTAGATCAGATTGCACAACGAGTGCGGTGGTTTAAATCATTTAAATTTGATGAAAAAGATTGGTTCTAATTTAAAGAATGTTATGATAAAGGTTTGAAATTTCTTTTTAAGTGAAGAAAGCTACCTAGGAGCTCGATGATAAGATAAGGAGTTGGTACCCTTAAGGTTTGAACTTTGTAGTATGCTAATTTCGAGGATGAAATTATTTTTAAGAACAGAGAAAGTAATGATCCATCCTAGAATACTCCTTAAGTCCAAAACCTCTCTCATGCACAAATCTCAAAGCATGAAAAAGAAATGTCAAAAAAAGATTGAAACCTCATGTGTTGTGCACATGAGGCAAGGGAAGGAAGATTTCTAATTGGAGTCTTCCTCTTCTCCAATTTTGGTTGGGAAAAGGAGATATAGGGCATCCAAATTCAGACTAAACCCTTGGAATCTTAGTTATAAATGGCAGATCCGTTCTTTCTTTGGACGCCATTGGTTCCAAGTTTTCCACAGAGTGTCCTCTTGGATTTTTGTTGGAAAAGTCTCGGCAGAAGTCCCCTTTACGACTTTGCTGGACCAAGGTAAACACTTTCCCCCTTCTTTTTTTTTCTTTCCCTGATTTTCTATTCATCGTCGTTGCTCAGATTTAGTCTCCAAGCCGTCAGATGGAGGATGAACAGGGTATCCGTTGCTTGCCTTGTTGTTCCACCGACCGCTATTGGCCATGACTATTGTCGGGGCCGTTGCTTCGATGCTGCTAGGAGCCATTGTAGGTGGCTAGCCCTAAATCTTCCATCATCGTGCTTTATAGAAGAGAAACGAGGAGGGTTCCTCTATTTTCAAGGAGAAAGAAGAAATGAGAGAAAGAGGAAGAATAAATTAAAAGAAAAAAAAAGAAAAAGAAAAAAAAGAGAGGTTTTCTCCCTCTTTCCTCTTTTCTCTCTCTACCTTCTCCATCCATTGCTCTCTCTATTAGTTTCTCTCTCTACTTTCTCTCTTTAGATTTCTTCTCTCTCTCTCTCTCCTTATTGATTTCTCTCTAGGAACCTTAGAGACCAGTAGAGGGTCTAGATGACTACGTATACTTGACCAATTAGTGCTGGAAGGAATCTTTAATGTACAGTATTAGAATTATTTTTCATAATTTTTCCATCATCTTTAATCATCTATAATTTTACGTTTGACCCTATTCATATAGAGGTGCGACTGTTTATAAAAGATGTTGAGCAAAATACCTTATTTTCAAGTTCATAGATTGAGAAGTTCATCGATTACTATATTGAGTCAATCACCGATAGAAGTAAGGATTCTTCAATACAATTATCTACATATTTATAAAAATTAAATATGTATGACTAATGTATATTCTATATTTATCAGTATATGTAGTATATGTTATTGAATTGATGTTGCTTAAATTATGATTAATTGGTATTTAATAATTTGCTGAGTAAGAAAAATATGATTTAACATAATTGATGGGATGGATGGCATCTAGTTTAGTTGGTTATGTATGCTATGGTGTATATGCTGGGTCAGTCTCGAACTAAAATACAGCATTGTTGGGACCTACCATGAGCTGGAGTATGACTGTAATTAATCTAATACCAAAAATTAGATGATAATTTTAATATTATAGATGGGGCATGGGCAGTGTTTGGACTGTTTGCCATATAAGAAGCATAGTGTGTGTATTGGGTCAGCCTCAGGCTGGGGCACACATGTGTTTGGCCTGCCACGAGTTAGAGTATGGTTGTAATTAATCTAATACCAGAAAGACAAATATAAAACATGAAAAAGAAAAGCATGGAGATTAGTCAGCTATATGTAAAATATGGTGTATCAGTCGTGGGCTAAGATGTTTGGCCTACCATGGGCTACAGCATGGTTATGAGTAGTTTAGTATCGAAATCAAATCAAGATGCTGAACCGTATTTAATTAAAGAGATTTGGACTAGCCAGCACATGTGAAATATGGCATTTGTGATGTCAGCCATAAGTTGAGGTATGGTTGCTTGCCATGGGTGAAAATATAGTGTACATTTGGTCTGCCATGAGCTGGAGTATGAGTGGATCTCGTCTAATGCCAGAATAATAATATTATTTAGATCAAAATTATATTAATTAGTTAATTATAAGTAATCTCATCAAATTATTATTGAGTAGAATTATTGAATAATGATATGTGACATAGAATTATACGTGATGATATTATTCAACTATCAAATTGATGATGTATGAATTTTAATATTTTTTTATCAGTTTTGTATATTTATTAATAGATGTTTCATATTCATGCTGGTGTGAGTATGAAAAATTCTTACTAGTCTATAAAGCTCATAATCCTCTCTTTTTTTTAGAGTTACAGGATACTTGCATTTGGCTAAAGTTGGGATCTCGATTTGAAAGAATTGATTAGATAGAACATCATCAATAATATTTACATGACTGAGTTATTGTACAAGGTTTGGTGTTGTTGATATAGAATATTTGCAATGATTTGGAATCAATATTGTTCATGGGATCTTGAGGTTGTAATAAATTTTATAGATCTTGTATATTCTTTAGGGCTTTCTTAGAGAGTGTGCGGCTATCTCATGCCCGAGCTGGGTGCTTGGTTTAGGGTGTGACAATAATTAAGTGGAGCCCAATTAGAAGGAAGAAGAAAGGCCCCAAGTGAGATGTACCTAGCTCTAACCCTCACCTTCCACTCTCTTCACTTATTGTTTCCTGTTAGATTGGGGTAGGCTTGTGGTTTTTCAATCTTCGAGGAGATTTTGTAGGATGTGGTTGATATGCTCAGGGAGTTAGAGAAAAGAAAAGTTGTAGTGATGTCCACAGTGTTGTTGTAAAACCCCAACCCCCATTTTGGCCCAAGCATGAATTTTAAAGCATTAGAAAAAAAAATTTAATCCAGCACGTGCGCTATGGATAATGGGCATGGAAATGGAAGTGTTGAGAAAAATATCTTGAATTCTTTCATAATAAGTCTATAGCGAGGTCTAGGATAATGAATGAAGTCCAATGAGCCCAAGAACACCCTAATCAGAGTCCAAACGGAGAAGATATGTGCGAAGAAAGAAGACCGATGCAGGAGGTATGGCCCACGGTTCACTAGAGCGGGCCCACGGTTCACTAGAGCGAGCCCACGGACCGGCATAGGCCAGCATGCAGGTGGGCCTAGCATGCGGCCTAGCGAGCGGGCATGCAGGTGGGGCCCAATGCATGGGTGGGCCCAACGCATGAGCGAGCTCAGCATGTGGGCACACGAGCGTGGCCCAACGTGCAGGCATGTGGGCATGACCTAGCACGCAGGCAAGCCTAGCCGCAAGCATGGCCCAGTACATTGGTGCGACCTAGCATGGTGGGTGTAGCCTAGCGCACGGGCGGGCCCAGCATGTAGGCCCAAATGGTGAACTAGGGGCATTTTCCCCCTAGTTTCACATGGTCCATGGTGGACCAGGGATGTTTCCTACCCTATTTCACGTGATCTTTAGATTTTTTATGAGCTGCTTGCAAGATCCAATAGTGGTTGGAGCTTGCGGGCACGATCTGGGAGTTGATCCAACTAGCAGGGGCTATTTTGAGTTTGAATCGGAGTCTCTACTCCGATCATGGCTCGATTTGAGGCTTATAAAAGCTTGTGGGCAGACAATGGCTTTGCGTAGTGGTTCGACTGAGACCTGAGATGGGAGAAGGTAGTAGATCAGAGGGTGCCGGTAGATAATAGGAGCAAGGAGGCTCCAGGCAAATAGCTAGGCAGCGGACTGTAGTCATTGCAGGAGGTCTCCAAGAGAGAGCTTTGTAAGTATAGCTTCTAATTGAAAGGATTGTATACATGTATTTAGAGTGGATAATCTCCTCTTGTATTTATTCATTTTTCATAGTGAAGCTTTGCATGTCCCGTGGAGAAGAGTCTTTGAATTGATTCACGTACTTAATTGCATTCTTTTTATTTTTTTCTTTCTTTCTTCCATAATATTTTGGTACAAGATCCCTAATAATTAGTATCAGAGCTAGGCGGTACTGAAGCACAGATAGCAGTAATGGGGATATAGATTGAAGAATATGAAGAAGACAAGTACAATCAATATGAAGATCAATAGATTTGATGGAAAGAGTAATTTCTTTTTGTGGCAAGCATGGATGAAGAATGTCCTTATCCAACATGGATTGATCAATGCTCTCTTATACAAAGAGATGCCTACCATCATGGAGGTGAAGGATTGAAAGCAGATCTAAATGCAGACGATGAGCACAATCTGCTTGTACCTAGTGGATGATGTAGTGATCCATATACTTGGTGAGACTTCTCCGACGGTGCTTTGATTGAAGCTTAAGGAGTTGTATATGGCAAACTTGCTCACCAACATACTATTCCTTTGGAGGTAGTTCTACCAACTATGGATGATCGAAGAACAGGATGTGCAAGAGCATCCATCTAACTTTCAAAAGATCCTAACTGACCTTCTCAGCATTGACAAAAAAGTTGAGAAGAAGACCAGGACATTGATCTTGCTATCATCGCTTCCATCCTCTTTCGAGTCTTTGGTGACTGCTTTTTCTATAGGTAAGAGCACCATCAAGATGGAAGAGGTGATTTTTACACTAATCCAGAATGAGGTTCTTAAGTGGAAGAATCAAGCCTCGAGTTCAGATGGCAACTCAACGCTGATGCTGATTGGAGATGATGGTAGCAGAAGATAGAGAGGTAGGAGATCGTGAGGTGGGCTGTCCAAGTCCAAGACGAGGGACCAAAGCAAGATTGAGTGCTACCGATTTGATGAGTTGGAACATCATTTCAAGGATTGCCTATAACTCAAAGATCGGACACATGCTATTGTGGCAATGGCTAGTAGTGATACAGAAGGTAGTGATGATGTTCTTCTAGTAATAGATGAGATATCTACTTCTTCCTCCTAGTAGATTATAGATTCTACTTGTTCCTATCATGTATATTGCAAAGAGGAGCTATTTGACTCCATGAAGATCAGTGAGGGCACTGTGTTCCTATCAGATAGATCGAGCTATGAAATCAAGGACAGTGGGATGGTCAGCATGAAGCTCCATGATGGAATAGTAAAGAAGTTGAATGAGGTCTGATAAATATCCAACTTTAAGAAGAATCTAATCTCACTGAGCAGATTGGATTCGATCAGCTTCAGATGAAAAGCTGATAGAGAAATCTTGAAGGTCATGCACGGCAATAGGATGGTGATTAGAGGAAGAAAGTATGGAAGAAACTATCTCATGGTGGAAAGTCCAGTGTAAGGTGGAGCTCCAGATAGAGTTGGATCGGACACGAGATGGGAGAATCGAGAGGACGGCATGTGACGTTGCAAGATAAAGTTCTTATTATCGTAGGAGGCTATCCCGAGTAGGTCTTTGGTTAGGATGGACACAGCCTATGATGGAGATAAAATCGAGTGGCCTGACTTGACTCTCATGTTTGTCCATCCATGATTAACAAGTGACTGTCCCAGGGCATGGGGGCACGAGATGAGTATTATCCTAGTCCCATCTTAGATGATGTTGATGATAGAAATCGTGACATGTCTCATTACCATACGAAATTGAATGTAATTGGATCACACAAATAAGAGTTTAGATCTGGATGTCATTAATTGAGCTAATTCAATTCGATTGATCTGGATTAGATTCAATTAGATATAAGAAAATCGTGCTAGCACATGATTGAGCCTAACATTCTCCTTCTGTAGTCTTTCTAGTTCATCTTGGCCTAACATTCTCCTTCTGTAGTCTTTCTAGTTCATCTTGGCTGAGCTAAATTATTTTTGACTCATCCAAGGACCCTGTATGACTTTGTCCTGATCAAAAAATAATTATCCTAAACCATCAGATGGGATTAGGACAACACCTACCAATTTTTATATTCGATAGGACAAGACTTGCCAATTCTTATCACTGTCAGGACATCGGGTCAACAGTTGACCCATATGCAGGAATTAAAGGGGATGGGCATGCACCCCCTTAGAGATCTCCTAGGGGGCGCCCCCCTTGGTCTTCATGCACATAATATGTGGGCACACCCCTAGTTGGCGTGCGCACAAGGGGAAAAGAGGAATCCCATACAGATGGGACTCTAGGGTTACTTGATGGCTTCAAACACCTAGGCGCCAAAGTGTTTGGGCTTATCCAAACTTGATGCCATCTATGGAGGATTAAAGGGGTTTCTAACATGATTGGATCGGGTGACATCACTCCACTAATCAGATTAAGATTTGATTGAATCGAGTAATATGATTGGTCGAAGTGATGTGGCACTGCATGGCAAGCAGGGTCTATTTAAACCCTAGCTGCTCCTAGGATTTGAATTAGATCTAATTTCTACGCCGCAAGGCTGCCGCCCCTAACACCTCTCCATGCCTTCTCATCCTCCTCCTCTCCCTCTTCTCCATGTCCAAAAGTTGGGCACAAACAGTAAGGAAGATCTAAGGAAATTGGCACGAAGATCAAGCTCTATGCGATGGTGTTTGTGAGATGAATGTGCAGCCTTTAGTAGTCATTTTGAAGGACCAATAGATCAAATCCAGATCTGATTTTTAGAGATCAAATTTGAAAGTAGAAGACATCCAGAACCAGCCTGAGTGGATACCGGTAAAGGCTAGGTGCGTGCGTGGCTTGATCTAGAACTTCGAGTACAGCAGATCATCGACAGGATAATCTAATTATCCGATCAAGTATAAAATTAAATCTAATTTAATTTTAGTTTTTATTTTTAATATCATATTAATAGGATCAGATTCGAGAACTCTCATATTTGATTAAAATTTATTAAAAAAAGTTTTTAAATTTTTTTTATAGATCTGATCGGATTTGAACGATCCTATGGCAGAAAAATTATTTTTTCTTCAACAAGCTCTCAGATAGATAAAGACCGAATATCGAGTTAAGATAGAGATTGTTGAAGAAAATCGCTTATATTCTCTTATAATAAGATGACGGCAAGGTTTAGGACGACGAACGAAATCCAATGAGCCCAAGAACACCCCAATTGGAGTCTAGATGGAGAAGATATGCATGAAGGAAGAAGATCGGTGTAGAAAATATGGCCCACAGGCCATTAGAGTGGGCCCATGGACTGGCACAGGCCAGAGCAGGGAGCATGGGCCGGCCGTAAGCATGTAGCCCACGCAATGTGTGCGGGCATGCAGGCATGGCCCAGTGCATGGGTAGGCCCAATGCATGGGTGGGCCCAGTGCATGGACGTGCGCACGTGGCCCAACATGCGGGCACCCAGGCGTGGCCCAGCGTGCAGGCCCAGATAGTGAACCAAGGGTGTTTCCTCTTGGTTTCACGCGATCCATGGTGGACCAGGAACGTTTCTCACCCTATTTCACATCATCTTTGGGTTTTTCGTGAACCGCTTGCGGGATCCAACGGTGGCTGGAGCTTGCGAGTGCAATCTGGGAGTAGAGCCAACGTGCAGGGGCTATTTTGAGTTTGAATCGGAGTCTCTACTCTGATCTTTGCTTGATTTGAGGCTTATAAAAGCCTGTGGATGGACAGTGGCTTTGCATGATTGTTCGGCTGAGACTTGAGATGGGAGAAGGTAGTAGATCAGAGGGTACTAGCGGACAGCAAGAGTAGGAGGCTCTAGAAAGATAGCTAGATAGTAGATTGCGGTCATTTCAGGAGGTCTCTAAGAGATAGCTTTGTAAATATAGCTTCTAGTTAAGAGAATTGTATACGAGTGTTGAGAGTGGATAATCTCCTCTTATTTTTGTTCCTTTATTATAGTGAAGCTTTGCATGTCCCGTAGAGGCAAGCCTTTGGACGATCCATATATTTGATTGTGTCCTTTTTATTTTCTTCTTTCTTCCTGTCGTAATATTTTGGTACAAGATTTTCAATAATTAGTATCAAAGCTAGATGGAATCGGAGCCCGAATTGTAGCAGTAGTGATAAAGATTGAAGAATATGGAGAAGACAAGCATAATCAAGATGTAGATCAGTAGGTTCGATGGAAAGAATAATTTCTTCTTATGATAAGCAAGGATAAAGAATATCCTCATCCAACATGGATTGATCAACATTCTCTTGTATGAGGAGATGCCTGTCACCATGAAGGTGAAGAATTAAAGGTGGATCTAGATGCAGGCAGTGAGCATAATTCACTTATACCTAGCAAATGATGTAGTGATCTATATACTTTGCGAGACTTTTCTGGCAACGCTGTGGTCGAAGCTCGAGAAGTTGTATATGATAAAATTGCTCGCTAATACGCTATTTCTTTGAAGACAGTTCTACCAACTATGAATGATTCAAGGATAGAGCGTGCAGGAGTATCCATCCAACTTTTAGAAGATCCTCACTGATTTTCTCAGTGTTGGCAAAAAAGTTGAAGAGAAGACCATGACGTTAGTCTTACTATCATCGCTTCCATTCTCTTTCAAGTCTTTAGTGACTGCTCTTTCTGTAGGTAAGAGTATTATCATGATAGAAGAGGCGACTTTTGCACTACTCCAGAATGAGGTTCTCAAGCAGGAGAATCAAGCCTTGAGTTCAGGTGGCAACTCGATCTTGATCACTACAAGAAAAAAGGTTATTAGCGATGGCTAAATGCCATCGCTAATAATCGATTTGTTGTCGCTAATGCTATTAGTGATGGCATGCCATCGGTAAAAGTCCATCGCTTATACCCTCGTCATTAATTATCGTTATTAGCGATAGCAAAAATGCCGTCACTAATAACGTAATTAGCGATGGGAGAAATAGTTGTTAATATTTTTTATTTTTTTAATTAAAATTTTAAAAAATTATTAGCGACGACATGCCCCATCGTTAATACCATCGCTAATATTTTTTATTTTATTTTTTTAATTTAAAAAACTATTAGTGATGGCATTTTTTGTTGCTAGCCATCGCTAATATAAAAAACTATTAGCGACGACATATTCTATCGCTAATAGTTTTTTATTTATTTTAAAAAAATATAATTAAATTTTTTAGTAGCATAGAAAAAGATTGCCCTAAGAGACGATCCGCTTACTAGACGATGACGCATGGGTCGACCCCTACTGTGCTACTATTAAAAAATAGAAGCAGAATGTTTCTATTCTGCCATAGGGGACGACCCATGGGTCGACTCCTATGCCAGGGGACGACTCATGGGTTGACCCCTGCGATAAAAATTTTCATAATGGCTAGTTTTTTAATTCATTTTTGGCACATTAAATACCTAATAAATACTCTTCAATGGCTCTAAATGGCTACTACTCATCTTCCAGCATTGAAGGTATAAAGGCATTCAAAGAAAAAAAATTGAGAAATTAAGAGAAAAAGGATTGGAATGATTTTTCAACTCCAAATCAAAGAAGCCTTCATTTGAAGCTTCACCACCTCTCAAAAGTAGATTTAACTCTTCATTCCATCTGAGGGTGTTCTCAAAGGCTTCTTCCATTCTGAGTAAAGTATATTTAATGATCTATTATGCTCATTAAGGAGCTAATTTTTGTATGTCATGATAAATCATCTTTTTCTTGCTTGCTATTTTGAGTTTTTTAGGAGATTTCAAAACTTGAAAAGGTTGATCCAAATCTTGAATCGAAGTGTATAAGATTGGTTTCTACCCAAAAAATAAGTATCTAGCTTGGAAAGCTAGGGTTGATGGAATCCGATGGTATAATCATTGAACATGATTAGTGGATTGAAATTTTTAAATAGAAGCTTGGGGAGTGAATGTAGGTGTAAGATTGGCACCGAACCATAATAAATCTTCTTGTTTATGATTTGTTGATCTCTCTTCTTGCCTTCTTACATTAATTTCTTATTTAGTTATTTTATTATTCAGTAATCTTTCACTCTTGTCCTTGCACATCACTTATCACATTTATAGCATAATTTTTGTAATTCACTCCTCACTTAAATATAAAACTATTAAAAAAAATATTTTTAAAAAATACCTATGTATTTAAATAAAAATTAATATAGAAGAGATAAGAATAATGAGCATGTTCTAAGCATTGGTAGTTTAATCCTTTCTTTTGTAAATTCTTTCTATCTTCCAACTAGTCCCTACACATCAACTTCATAAGCTTTTAGAAACATAATTACATAAAACTATATACATACATAACACACTAGACATATATGCATACATAGTACATAAATATATGTCGAGAGATAATATATTCTAAAAATAAACAAATTTAATATATAAATAAAAATTTAAAATAAAATAAAGGATATATGAATATGACCAAGATCACCTAGATGGATTAGTGGAAAAGGCTAACTATGATCAGAGGCCTGGCAAGCCACATCTACCTCATCACCTCGATGAGGATTCTGCTTCACACTCAATTGAGACCCTGAGAATGGAAACAATAGAGAAAAATGTAGAGAAAAATATAGAAAAAAATTAATGAAAATAAAAGAAATATGGAAAAATAAAAAAGGAAGACCTTTTTCGCATAGAATGTTCTTTTTTTTTCCCTTCTATTTTTTCATTTCTTTCTCTTTTTTGGATATTCGTGGGAAGGATTGCACTTGAGGGAGAAGGTGAAAACACCTGCAAGAAGGACTCGGGAAGAATTCCAAGCATAAAAAAGAAAAAAAAAATAGAGAACTGTGGAAAGGAAAGCACCTGAAGGAGATTGGAGGGAAAGCGGGAGGTGGTCGGGGGCTCGAGAAGATGGGAGGTGGCCAGAGGTTCGTAGCTGGAGGCTCGGAGAGGTGGGAGGCGGCTAGGGGCTTGGGGAGATAGGAGGTGATCGGGGGCTCACGATCGGAGGCTCGGGGAGGCAGGAGGCGGCGGGCACTTGGGGAGGTAGCCAGGGGCTTGTGGAGGCAGGAGGCGATCGGAGGCTTATGGCCAAAGACTCGGAGAGACGTGAGGCAGCCAGGGGCTTGCGATTAGAGGCTCAAGGAGGCGGGAGGCGATCGGAAGCTCGGAGAGGTAGGAGGTGATTGGCGGCTCACGATCAGAGGCTCAGAGAGGCGGCCGAGGGCTCGAGGCAGTCACGGGCATGGGAGGACACGATCTTGGGGTTGCAGGGTTGGGCCGGCGACGTCGGGGTCAGCGAGGTTGGGGCGGCCGTGGGCGTGGAGGGACGTGGCTTGAGTCATGGGACGCTAAAGGGATGGGGTAGAGAGGGATGGGATGGGACGGAGGAAAGGAGGGTTAGGAAGGTTTGAGTGCTGGTGGGAGGAGGATCATGAAAAGGGGAGTGGAATCAGCGCGCGCGAGCAAAAAATTTTAGTGGAGTTTAGAAATTTTGGCAAAATTTTGGCGACGACAAAATACCGTCGCTAATACCATTGGTAGAATTATTAGTAACGGCAATTTTCATCGCTAGAAAAGATAGCCATCGCTAAAACTAAAAATATAATTTTTTTCATAATTTTATTTTTTAATTAATTAAATTATAATTATAATCAAAAAATTTTTAAAAAAAATTAAATCTATTAGCGATAGTGTTTGCTATCGCTAATAGTTATCTATCGCTAATACTAATTTTTAGCGACGGTAAAAAGACTGCTGCTAATAATCCTTTCCATTCAACTTTGCTCGATCCGATATAACTTTAAAATTTAAAATTCATCTTCACTATTCATTACCTAAATAATCATCATTAGAGTATCATCACAAATGATAGCCTCGATCTGGTAGGCCTAGGTATGTCAATCATTAAAATTTGATTTTAATGGTCACAAACGATTGCATGATGATCTAATAGATAGAGACTATCAATAAGTTTGAAAATTTACAACGATGATCTCGATGATATTTATAGCATACTATCAAAATTTTACTTCAATCATACATCATTATCATGATCAATTTAGTACGAGATGATTTGGATCGTTAAATGAAAAATAAGTGATTAAAAGGTCAAATAAAATCCGATTTAGATGATTTTTTAGATAAATGATCTTTGCTACTACTTAATTATTTGTACGGTGATGATCATAAAATCTAAACCATACATATATGAACCATCCATGCTAAGCAGATCTTATAAAAGTATAAATATAATTACTTATGGACTTTAAGAATGAGTACTAAGGGACATATAATTTTTGATTGTTTATATATACATGGTCTGAATTTTACAATCACCATTGTATAAATAATGAAAATAGTAGTAAAGATTATTTATCTAAAAAATTATCTTAAATTGGATGCCATTTGATCTTTTGATCACTCATTTTTTATTTAACAATCTAAATTATTCCATCCTAAATTGACCATGATAATGATATTCGATTGAAATAAAATTTTAATAGTATTCTACAAATATTATTAAGATTATTGTTATAATTTTTTGAACCTATTGATGATCTCTATCTATCAGATTATTATGCGGTTATTCATGATCATCAAAATTAAATTTTATTGATCGACATAGCTAAGTCTATCAGATCGAGATGATTTTTTGTAATGATACTCTAATGATAATTATTTAGATAATGAATGATGAAGATGAACTTTAAATTTTAAAATTATATTATATCTAAAAAAATAAAAAAATAAAATTAGCAATGATATTTAGCGATGGTGTTTTTGCCATCGCTAATACTGTATGACTATTAGCGATGGCCAAAATCATTACTAATAAGTATCTATCATCATGAATAATAATAAAATATAATTTAAAAATAAAATTATTTTTATTAGCGATGGTAAAATGCTATCACTAATAATTATCTTCCATCCCTAATAATAATAAAATCTAATTAAAAAAATAAAATTACTTATTATTAGTGATGGCTAATTATCGTCGCTAATACTATCGTTAATAACTATAGCGATGGCATAGCCATCGCCACTACTGTCTCTAATAACTATTAGCGATGGCTAATCTTCCATTGTTAAAGCTGTCGGTAAAAAATGTTAATAATGATGACAAAATTATAGTCACTAATTCCATCGCTAATATCTATTATTAGCGATGGTGAAAATGCCATCGCTAATATCCGTCGCTAATACTCTATTTTTTTATAGTGAATGATGACCGAAGATGATGGTAGTAGAAAATGGAGCAGTAGAAGATCGCGAGGTGGACGATCCAAGTCTAAGATGAGGGATCAGAGTAAGATCAGGTGCTATCGGTACGATGAGTTAGGGCATCGTATCAAGAATTATCCACAACTCAAAGATCGGATACATGCTACTATGGCAATGGCCAGTAGTAATGCACAAGGTAGTTATTGATGCAGAAATCCATCTTGAGATCGGATTGGCTGGAATTGCACGATAACGATAAGTTGATGATGAAGGAATTGTGGTGACCGTACCTACACGAGAAATCTTCGATTGAAGGTGGCTCCAGCAGGGATCTTCCGATGCTTAAGTCAGTTTTTCATTCAATAGAAGAAAAAAGATGAGTATTTTTTGGAGAGAAGAGTTCACGTACCCTAGGATCCCTTTTTTTACCTTTTTTATAGAAGGTGTTTAGAGCTTATTAGGATGGGAGTTTGTTATGATGGATCGTGGGTTGTTAGTCATGGGAAAGTAAGGAGCTGTCAGAGATATTTTGCTTGTCCATTGGAATATCCTCAGGAATTGTATTAGGTGCTGTCCCCTCATGACATGTGGGGGGAACCATCTCTTAATTATATGAATTGACAACCTAAAGTTGAGAGTGGGGACTTTAGCATTCTTATGATCTTAAGTTCAGTCTGAATTAGGACTTTGGTCTCAATCTTTTGAAGATCTTCAATTAGCCTAAATTTTGACCCTAGCCTCAATCTTTTCATGACAAGCTAGGTCTGAAATAGGACCTCAGCCTCAGCCTTTTGAAGACTTTCAATCAGCCTATATTGTGATCCTGGCTTTCATCTTTTGATGACTTCAAGCTCGGTCTGAAATAAGATCTCGGCCTCAACCTTCGATGACCTTCAATTCAGCCTACATTGTGACCCTAGCTTCCATCTTTTGATGACTTCAAGCTCGGCCTAAAATAGGACCTCAATCTTAACCTTCGATAACCTTCAATTCATCCTATATTGCAACCTTGACTTTCATCTTTTAATGACTTCAAGCTTGGCCTAAAATAGAACCTTGACCTCAGCCTTCGATGATCTTCAATTCAGCCTACATTGTCATGTCTTCGACTAGCATATAAATCCCCCAACAATAGCCCCTTACTTTTAAGTCCGGGCCTTGATTCAGATGAAGGAAGTATACCAAATCAGACTTGCCGAAGACATGCCTTTTTTTATCATTTAGACTTTGAATCTTCAGGTTTTTTATTGAAATTGTTTGAAGGTCTTTATCTTTTAGCTTGGATTCAATTTTGCCCTTACCATTTTGAGTTTAGATTTCTGAAAGCCCTAATATTTTGAGCTCAAATTTTTGTAGACCTTGGCTTTCTAAGATCGGATTTGATAAATACTTAAATTAAGTCACTAGAGACACTGAATATTATAATAATTGATATTATTTTATTAAAATTTGATATTCTCTAGTCTATTTTATAGGTAATCAGGAGTTTGGGCTTATGCAACTCAAATTAGATTTAAATTGGCTCAGATTCAAGTGAACCAGACAACTAGCTCAAAGGCTAATCAAATCTGAGTGTGAACGCGACTTACTCATGAAGTGATTTGATGCAAGCTCTCAAGATTCAAGGATCTAGATTAGAAGATAACCTTTCATATTGATCCAAGTGTAAACACGACTTAAAGATTAATGATTCAGAAGCAACTTATCAAAGATCCAAGGGTCAATATCCAAAGAGCTATTTATCTCTTCTCTTCCTTTAATCCCACATCTAGAAAATATGAAGGCCTTCTTCCTTCCAACACTTATAAATATACCTCAACACCTTCACCCAAAAATGAATCAAGCTAACACCCAAGTTCTTTCCAAGCTATTGTGTCCCTCTCATTCTCTCTTCTCCAAAAGTCTAGGGGAGGTACTAACCCTAGCACACCTTCCATCAAATCTAGGAGAGGTTTTAATCCTAGTGTCGCTACCCTTCTTTTCCATATTCCCATACTCCCATTTACCTTTCTTCCTTGAAGTTTCTAGACCAAGCCTTCCAACCATCCTGCCGCTATTTGCATGGAGGAAGATGAAAGGATTCAAGAAGACACATTTACCATCGGACGTAGTTAGAAGATCAACTTAGTTTAATGATCTTGTATTGCGTTTTTATTTTTTTTATGTATTTTATTTTGATCAATGAAAAATATTTTTATTATAATTTTCATATTTCTTTCTTAGTTTCTTGCAATCCATTTTCTTTCTTTTGCATTTTCAAAATAATCAACTAAGATCCCTGCGGATACGATCCCGACTCATCCTATCTACATAGTAGTGAGTAGGGTTAATTTTGGTATGCCACGACAAGCATCAAATTTTGGTGCCATTATCGAAAATCTTGGTGCGATTATTTTTTTTAAATTTTTTTTAAAAAAAATCTATAAAATATATTTAAAAAAATATATAAAATATATTATATTACTTTCTAGATTTTTATTTTATTTTTTAGATTACTTTACTGTCTTTCTAGTAAATTAATTTTTTACCTTTGACTTCCTGCCTATTTCAGACTTGCATTTTATTTTTAAAATAATTTACTTTCTTTTTAATAGATTCTCTAAAAAAAATAAAAAAAAAATAAAAAATTTTTGACTGCTTTACTTTAATTGCTTAATTTCTTTCTATTTATTTTTTTTAAAATTTTTGCCTTATATTACTTTTCATATATAGTAAATTTACTGCTTTTTAATTAGATTACCTTATTTGTATGCATAGAAAAATTTTTTGCTTTCTAATTCATAAAATAATTTACTACTTTATATAATTAAGAATTTTCTGCTTTTCATAGTTTAGAATAATTATCTTAAAAGTAGATTTGATTTCTTGCTTTATTTATAGATTATATAGTTATCTTTTAATCTTAGCATAATTTACTTTCCATTTAGTTAGATTCTCTAAATCTTCTCAAATCTAATTAACTTAATTAAAATATTCCTCTTATTCCTTCTTGCTTAAAGATAACATAACATAAAAAGAAAACAAAATACTACATAACACTTAACTAAAATAAAAAATTAATTAAATCTTAAAAGATTTTTACTTGTATTGGACATCTTTTCTAATTGTATTGCATCTTCCATAAAATACATTAAGGGCACTTAACCCAATTAAACAAAATAAGGTGAGGATTTGATCACTCCTCCTTAGCCCAAAAATCACTATCCTTTATATTGCATTGACCTAAATCTTTAATTTAAAAGCAATTAGACGTTGACCCCTAGGGATTTCGAGCTCAATAAGATAAGTGATCCTGAGAGTTGGATCAGGTTAGACTTGTTCAACTAGCTGGTGTCTAGGCAACTAATTTGTAGGACGACTGGATTCCAAGGAAGGTGGCTTATAATTGATTTCGTTCACTGATTTGACCAATTTAATTGATGTCTAAGAAAAATAATGAAAGGATTCCCACCGACCTTGCACTTACCTGATCAATTGGTTGGTCAAGCTCTGACTTGGAGGGCTTGAAGGCTAACTTGGAACAGTTAGGAGCTATCTAGAACTAGGATAACCTTAGAATAGAGAGTCCACTGTGTGCTAACTTGATTGTAATTAAAATCTAACCTCAACTAATTCTTCTTTCTCTTCTTAGCTTTAGGACTCCTTAGGTTTTCTTCTTTAGAACTCTTATCTCTCTTTCTTTCCCTATTCTCTTCTCTTGAAAAAAAAAAATCATTGATAGACTAGGATAATCCTGCATAGACCTTTTAGTTGCATGTTAGGTCGATGATCGCTAAAACCCAACTTGCAACTACTAGACGAAGAACTAGAAAAGACTCTTAGAACTATTCGAGCTAGAAACATGGCTGCACCTGGTGAGGCTAACCCTCCATGTTCATTGATAGAATATTTCACTCCATCCTCATATACCTATTCTCCGTGCATTCAAGCACCTCTATTAGAAGCTACATATTATGAGATTAAGTCCATCATTATTCAAATGTTGCCATCATTCTATGGACTTAGTAATGAGGACCCGTATAAACACTTGGATGAATTTCTTGAGATTTGTTCCATGGTAAAAATTCAAAACTTCTCCGATGATGCCCTTAGATTGAAATTGTTCTCTTTCTCACTCAAGGACAAAGCCAAGCATTGGTTAAACTCTTTAGATTCTATTACCATTTCAACTTGGGACCATTTTCAGAGAAAATTTCTCAAGAGAAAAAATAAATCAAATTAGAAAAGCCATCACCAATTTTTTCCAATTGGATGATGAACTTTTTCATGAGACATGGGAAAGATTAAGAGACCTCATTCGTAAATGTCCACACCACGCTGTCCCCAAATGACAACTTGTTCAGTGTTTCTATGATGGTCTATCGAAGAAACACCAACAAATGATTGATGCATCATGTGGTGAGATTTTCATGCTAAAGAGTGAGAATGAAGCTTGGTAGCTCTTTGAAAAACTTAGTGAGAACTTCCTACATCATATGTCTGCCACCTCTAAAAAATAACCCATGCTTCAACAAAAAAAAGATGGAATTTATCAGATTGGGAATGTCATGGATATCTACAGTAAGGTAGATGAACTATCCCAAAAATTAGACTGCCTTCTGAATACTGAACAATCCCTAATTCCACTTAATCCAATCCAAGAAGTTTGTGCATTATGTACAAGCCCAAATTATTTTGTTAGTGAATGCCCAGCCGCACCTCAATTTTTTGAGTTTGTGCACGAACAAGTCCAGCAAGCCCAAGCCCAACAAGCTCGTAGATCAGGAAACGATCCATATTCAAACACTTATAACCTCGGCTGGAGAAACTATCTAAATTTTTCCTGGAGACCACAACCAGTGGTTGGCCCTGCTACACCTCAACCTCAATATCAGGATCCAACATATAGGCATGGACCATACCACCAATTTCAAAATGCTCCTCAATCGTCTACCACTGGTCACAGCTCTGCTTTTGAGGAGAAAGTTTTGAAAGCACTAGAATGATTAGAAGTCAAAACTCAGACCCTTAACTCCCACATACAATCCATTGCTAAGCTAGAGATCCAAATAGGTCAACTAGCAACCACATTCAGTAGGAGAGAAGAGGATAAATTGCCTAGTCAACCTGTTGAAAATCCAAGAGGACAATACATGGCTGAGAGCTCCAATGCTTTAGAAATCTTTTTTGAACATGCAAAAGCCATTATGACCTTGAGAAATGGGAAGACCTTAGAACAGCCATCACAAGGACCCTTGACCAACTCTGAATCAAGCAAGAAAAGAAAGGATGAGGACCTAAAAGTAGAGGATGAATCAATAATGCAAATACCACCTTGCCTTCCTAAAGCCCCATTTTCAAGTGCCCTAAAAGCCCCAATTCCTATGGATAAGAAGGGAGGGAAACTAGATGAGATGTTGGAATTGTTTAAACAAGTCCAAATTAATCTTCCCCTTCTGGATGCAATCAAACAGGTCCCAGCTTATGCAAAATTTTTGAAGAAATTATGCACCCAGAAACGTAAAGCTTGATCATAACTTTCGAAAAAAGTTTGCCTCACCGAACAGGCTAGCTTTATCTTCCAGCATACTACTCCTCCAAAGCTTAAAGATCCAGGTGTCCTATTATTTCCTATATTATGGGAGACTTTCACATTGAATAAGCTCTCCTGGACCTAGGAGTAAGTGTGAACCTTTTACCTAGTTCGGTATATGAACTCTTTGGGTTTGGAGAACTGAAACTCATGATAGTCATGTTACAGTTAGCTGATAGATCAATTAAGACATCATGTGGGATGCTCGAGAATGTTTTAATCAAGGTAGATGAGTTTTATTTTTCGATTGATTTTTTAGTCCTCGATATGAAACTAAGTGACAATCCGAGGCAAATTTCCATTATTTTGGGTAGACCCTTCTTAGCTACGGCAAATGCATGCATCAATTGTAGAACAGGAGTCATGGATGTATCATTTGAAAATAAGAAGCTGAGACTAAATGTATTTGGTGCATCTCAGGGACCGTCAATAGATAGTTGCTTTGAAATAGATACATTCGAGGACATCATAGAGGAAGCAACATCAATGATTTTTGCACACAATTTCTTAGACACCTACTTTGGAATGGATGACTGTAATATGGAGGGAAGTAGCAAAGAAGTGAATGCTTTAGTTGACACAGTAGATGTTAAAATCACTCCTCCTTGGATAATGAAGTATAAACCATTGCCCACATTAGCCAATACACCCACAGCCCCATCATTAGAATCACCACCTACATCAGAATTGAAGCCACTTCCAACTACACTCAAGTATGTGTTCCTAGGACCCAATGATACTCTCCCGATGATCATTGCATCAGACTTGACCCTAAATCAAGAAGCACAATTAGTTGGTGTTTTGAAAGAACATAAAGAGGCTATTGGTTGGTCCATTATCGATTTAAAAAAAATTGACCCCTCCATCTATATGCACCACATTCATTGCGAGATAAATGCCAAACCCCATCGAGACATGCAGAGAAGATTGAATCTAAACATGCAAAAAGTGATGAAAAAAGAGGTGATAAAGTGGTTAGATGCTGGAATCATCTACCCCATATCTGACAGTAAATGGGTTAGCCCCACCCAAGTAGTATCTAAAAAATTTGGTATTACTGTGGTAGAAAATGAAAAAGATGAACTGCTTCTCACTTGCACATCATCTGGTTGGTGAGTATGCATTGACTATAGAAAACTAAATGCTGTTACTAGGAAGGACCATCTTTCGTTATCCTTTATTGACCAAATCCTAGAACGAATAACGAGTCAACATTTTTTCTATTTTCTAGATGGTTATTTGGGGTACAATCAAGTACCTATATTTTTGGATGATCAAGAAAAAACCACCTTCACTTGCCTCCTATGGCATCTTCACTTTTCGACGTATGTCATTCGGACTCTACAGCACACTCGCTACATTTCAGCGGTGCATCTTGGCTATTTTCTCGGATATGGTGGATAAATATCTTGAAGTTTTCATGGATAATTTTTTTATATTTGGAACCATCTTTGAGGATTGTCTCCATAACCTCTCCAAAGTCCTTAAGCACTGGATGGAGATAAATCTAGTCTTAAGTTAGAAAAAGAGCCATTTTATGGTTCGAGAAGAAATCGTACTAGGATATATTATTTTCGAAAGAGGGATTGAGGTAGATAAAGCTAAAATCGAAGTCATCTCAAAACTACCACCCCCACTTTGGTTCGACAAATATAATCTTTCTTAGGTCACGTCAGATTTTATAGATGCTTCATCAAAGACTTTAGCAAGATATCGAGACCCTTATGCAATTTGTTGGCCAAGGACACATCATTTATCTTTGATGAAGAATGTCTGCAAGCCTTCCACACATTGTGAACAGCCTTGATAACAGCACCTATAATAAAACCACCTGATTGGTCCTTTCCATTCGAAATCATGTGTGACGCTTCTGATTTTGCAATAGGAGCCATCTTAGGTCAAAGAATAAACAAAGAGCCACATGTGATCTACTATGCTAGTAAAACTTTTTCTGATGCACAATTGAACTACACCACAATGGAAAAAGAGCTACTAACAGTAGTATTCACCCTTGAAAAATTTCGTTCATATCTATTAGGATCTAAGATTTTAGTATATTTCACGTGACTCTGAAACATCTACTCTCAAACAAAGATACTAAATCACGATTGATCAGATGGATTCTTCTGCTCCAAGAATTTGATTTAAAAATTTGAGATAAGAGGGGCTCTGAAAATATGGTAGCTGACCATATTTCTAGAATTTTAGTTGATCATACGATAGATATAGATGAGGTCAAGGATAAATTTTCTGATGAACAACTTTTTGCAACTTCCTCTGACCAAATTCCATGGTTTGCCCACATCATTAACGACTTGGCAACAGGGCAAGTTCCTCTCCATTAGATAAAATAGAAAAATGATCGATTCTTTTCATAGGTCAAACATTATTATTGGGAGGAATCTGAATTGTTCAAATATTGTCCTAATCAAGTTATTCGTCCCTGTATCCCTGAGAGTGAGTATCAAAGTGTACTTATCTTTTGTCACTCTCATGCATGTGGGGGACACTTCAGTGGAAAGAAAATGGCCGCAAAAGTGCTACAAAGTGGATTTTACTGGCCAATATTGTTTAAGGATGCACACAAATTCTATCATGAGTGCTTATGCTGTTAGCAAATGGAAAATATTTTTAGAAAAAAATATGATGCCCTTATCCCCCATTTTAGTCATGGAAGTTTTTGATGTTTGAAAAATTGACTTCATGGGATCCTTTCCTTTCTCTTTTGGATACGAGTATATACTAGTTGTGGTTGACTATGTATCCAAATGGGTAGAGGCTATAGCAACCCGAATCAATGATCATAAGGTTGTGATCAAGTTTATTCAGTAGAATATCCTAAGTCGATTTGGTTGCCCAAGAGCCATTATTAGTGATGGATGTGGACACTTCATGAATAGGCACTTTGAAAGTTTAATGAAGAAATATGGAATCACTCATAAAGTTGCCATGCCATACCACCCCCAAACTAGCAACCAAGTAGAAATCTCTAATAGGGAGATCAAACGAATTCTTCAGAAGACGATTAGGCCAGATCGAAAAGATTGGTCTGGATGATTAGACCATGCATTATGGGCCTACCGCACCCCATACAGGACATCGATAGGAATATCTCCTTACCGGCTCATGTTTGGGAAAGCCTGTTACTTGCCAGTAGAGCTAGAACACCATGCATTTTAGGCTATAAAGCAATTCAATTTCAACATGAAAGATGCGAATAGTAATAAGAGATTACAATTGAATGAATTAGAAGAGCAATGCAATGAAGCATATGAGAATTCACGAATCTATAAGGCTTGAACTAAGGCTTATCATGATAAATACATTTCACGAAAAATGTTCGAGCCTAATCAAAAAGTGTGGCTTTATAATTCAAGGTTGCGATTATTTCCTGAAAAACTCCGCTCATGCTGGGATGGATCGTACATTATGATTCAAGTGTTCCCTCATGGAGCAGTTGAAATCAAAGATCCTAAACAAGAAAATACCTTCAAAGTGAATGGCCAATGATTGAAACATTATGTGGATGGTATTAAAGATGGTGAGCAAGTTGATTCAATTGACTTATAGGACCTAGTCTACATATGAAACTAAACATAGTTCGGCTGACGACGTTAAACTTAGCGCTTGTTGGGAAGCAACCCAGCATATGCAATTTTTTTTTCTTTTCATTTTGTAGGAATCTCTGAGAAAGATAATTAGCTAAGTTAGATCTCTACAGTAGAGTGGATGGATGATGATATTAACTAAATTGGGGGGAGCCATGTTTATGCCAGCTAGAGTCTAGAACACACCATGTCTAACAATGAAGGATCTCTCAGCAATGAATGCACACATTAAACTCAGGTGGTATCCTTCCTTATTATATTTTATTTTGATTATATTATGATTCTCTTCTTCCATTGGGGACAATGAAAACTAAGATTGGAAGGAGAATAGCCAATTTTAAATTTAAGTGAGTCCTCAAGTATGATTTGAAATAATTAGTTTTATGTATCTGATAGGGACGCGATGCTGTCGTTAAGACACCGTGTTTATCAATTTAATCCGACTTCTTAAAATCATTAAAATTGCGTAGATAGTAGTGAGTCGGGTCGAATCCACAGGAAAGATAGTATTTTAGATTTGAAATCTTTGATTTTTTTTTAGAAGAAAAAGAAGAAAAGGATTTGAGTTTTTGGAATTAGGATTGAAGTCAAAAAATAAAAAGCAAAAATTAAAAGATGCAGGAATTTAAACTTGGTACTAAGATCTACTAATTAGATCTTAGCATCTACTTGCAATAAAAAAAATAATAATTAAATTGTAAAAATTAAATTACAATAAAAATTAAAAGCAAGAAATTAAAATGCAAAAATAAAATTTTTATTAATTAAAATTTTAGAATTTAAATACATAAAATTTAAAAAAAATAAAATAAAATAGCCTGATCTCTGATCTTGGATCGGCATTGGCAGAAAGATGGTGTAGAAGCTCGGCTCTTCTTCTCGGCACCCGTTGCTTCGAAGCAGCCTTTAACCCATAGCCTGGCTTCGCCCTGTACCAAAGCTTCACCTTGATCGGAGATATTGATTTTTGATGGCCTGGGGTCCTTTTTATAGAGCTAGGAGGGCTGGATATTTTTTCTAAAGGCAATATGGGACTAATAGCCTTTGTAATCATAAAAATACAAAAAATTTGGATAAAATTTGAATCAAAATAGCTCTGATATGACTCTGGTAAATCTGATAAAATCCAGCCATTCAATAGGAATCCAACGGTCCAAAAATCATCAAAATCGGATGCAGATAAGCTCAGATCGGGTCGGATTAAATTCTGGCCGTTGGATCGCGCTTGATCGAGGAAATCTGGCCGCAAATCGCGCTTCGGGAGTCTTGATCACCGCCGGCAGCATTCTGGACCGTCGGATCTTCATCACTTGGTTTTCTGGTCCGATTGGATCGCGCCAGATGCTTAATAGAATTTGAATCAAGCCTGGAAATCAACCACCAGCCGTCCGATCATGACCGCAAATCAACCGCAGCCGTCCGATCGCGCAATTACTGTTCCCATGGACCGCGTGAACCGGCCGCACCGCACACCGCAACCAATCAGCGCCGCTGTTGTCGGACGAAAAGACTAAATTACCCTTGTGAGCCGCGATAAATTTCTGTAGACCCTTAAGGGGTCTAGGTCCACCACGTGGCAATCTCTGATTCGCCGGAATTTGCTGAGCTGGCGGTCCACGCCTAGATCGTGGACCGGCTGATGGCTTCAACGGCTGAGTCGGCTTGATGGCTTGGCTTGGCTTGGTGGCTCGGCTTACGGAGCCGGCTGAGCCATTTTCTTTTTTTTTTATTTAATTTTTATTTATTTTATATCTTTCAAAATTCATATCTTTTTCATTTTAGCTCCGTTTTACTTGAAATTTATTTCGTTGTGATCAAAAAAATGAGCTCTTTCTATTGATAATAAAATTTTATTTTTTAATTTTTATTATTTTTTATTATTTTTTAATTAATTTTTTAATTAATAAAAATATGAATTTTTCAAAAATTATATATAAATTGATTATTAATTCTTAAAAATTAATATCAATTAATTGATAAATTAATACTTTTATTGATGAATTTATGATACTTATCACACCCCCCAACTTAAGCTTTGCTCGTCCTCGAGTAAAGAAAGAATTTAGTTTTAAATACCTTTTAACTTTAGAGTTTCGAATTTTACCTAAGCAATTTTCAAAATGGCCATTGATATTCAGTAGAGCTTAAATGAGATATATCATTGGGGTATTAATACTTATCAATAGAAAAATTAAGTAAAGAACATTAAATTTTTCAGAACTTTTTCTAAATTATTCCACTTTTATCTCTGATTTGTCTAAACTTTCATATAGGCAGGTGTATTGCTACTTCCATCCTTCATTTATTAATTTTTATTTTCACATTGCCCACTTTTTGATGCGAATATCATTGCTTACTTAGGCAACGGGACCCGGTTACTCGGTGGGAAACCAATGTTTCTTTTTTTTTTTTTTTTTTTTTTTTTAACGTTGTACCACTATTGAGTGTCTTAACTCCTTAAGCTTTCTATTTGATCCATGTAGCGAGTCTTGGGCCAATGACTCCCAAACCAGTTGGCTTTAGGGCACTAGGTATAGAATACCCCTCGGGCTTACTAGCTCGAATCAAATAGGCTACGAGTTAAGACTAGCTTTACAACGAGCTTCTTTGCCCTTCCCACCTTTTGACGCGAAACTCAATGCTTGCTTAGGCAAAGAGGCCCGGTTACTCAGTGAGAAGTACTTGAAAACTATTTTATTAAAATAAATTTTTATATGAAGAAACGTATAGTTACCCTACACAAGCCTATAAAAAGTAGACTTTTCTTTGATGCTAGTAGAAATAATTAGAAATGCTCCAAGAAAAAAATTTTTTATGTTCTAGACTTAACTCTTTATTGAATTTTCTTAATACTTGATTCCTCAATATCTCATAGATTCTCTAATCTGTGCATCAATTTTTTTTTAAAATGCTTAGTTTAATTCGATTCTTAAGCATAATCAAGTATCTAAATACTAAATACTAACTTTTTTGAGGACTTAAAATTTTAAAATTTTTATTTTTCTCTCCCCCCAACTTAATCGACATTGTCCTCAATGGAGAAGAAGAAAAAATAAAGGATGTAATAAAAAAAATGGAAGAATACACCTAACTCAGTATATTATTTATTTATTTATTTATTTATTTATTTTATTTTTTTTGGTCCAGCACATGCCTTTACAAATTTGAGCTCTCCCTCCAACTTATTCAAATTATCCTAAAAAAAAAAAAAGATAAATTAGATAAAAACTAAATATTGGGTTGCCTCCCAACAAGCGCTAAGTTTACCGTCTTCAGCCAGACACAATGTAGCTCACTATCCTGTGTCGAATATTGGATTGACAAATTCCAATGGTTTTGGATTGCCAATCTCAGAAAGTTGATTTTTAATCCCATTATTGATATATTCACTGTTAATTTTTGGGATATATATTTTATGATTCCATTCTCAGACCCATGTTTATTAAGAATTTCTCCTATTTGTTTTTCTAAAATGCTCATGAATGGAGTTTTAGGAGTTAAGTTTGATTCAATGGGTGCTGGAATGGTGACTAAAGGCGGTTTTAATTCTGGAGGTAAATTAATGTGATCCTGCTTAAACAACTCCATTGACATTTCATTACATGCCTTTTGATTTTTATAAGAAGAACCAGCTTCTAGGGTTGAAGGGAATAGGACATTAGGTTTATAAGTCTCGGGTAAATCATCTATTCTCTTTTCCCTTATTTCTATCTCATTTAAACTGGAACTAGCATCAGTACTAATTCCTGGCTTGGGTTCTTCTATGTGGTTAGTCTCAGTACTAACCAGTTCCTCTAAATTTTTCATTTTGGCTAGCATCAGTACTAGCCTCTCTCACCTGGTCTTGGTATGGGTCCATAAGAATCCTATAGCTTTTAAGTTCAGGAATTACTTTGGTATTCTCAAATTGGAAGATTCTTAGATGAAACATTAGATTGATAATTTAATCCAGGTGGTTGGTGGTCATTAGGTGGGTTGTTTGAAATTGGTAGGTTCGGTAGTTGATCTAGTTCTCTCCTCATGTTAGACTCAACTAATTATCCTATTTGAGCTTCTAGTCTGGCGATAGATTGCTGTTGAGTTAGAATTAATTGTTGAAGTTGGTTAAATCTATCATCAGCTAGATTGGTCTGTTGAGGAGGTGGGTATGAAGGCTGATTATAATATGATGGCTGGTTAAACTGACTAGGCTGACCATTATTATAGGCATAATTTTGATAATTTTGCTCAAGTGAAATTTGGGTCTGAGCCTGAGTCTGTTGGGATGTCCAAGAAAAATTAAAGTTACTCCAATCTGAATTATATGAATTTGAAAATGGGTCATTAATCAATTTGGAGTATCCTTGAGTAGCTTGAACTTGTTCTTGGATAAAATATGGAAACTGTGCAGTCATAGGATATTCACTTACATGATGGGTTGGACTAGCACAGATTGAATAATTCTCCTGATAATTAGAAGATGATGTGAATTGTGCAGGAGATTGTTGACCTAGGGTTAGGAGTTGATCTATTTTCTGAGCAAGAAGGTCAACTTTATCTAATTTTTGGACTATTAGGTTCATATTAGCCATTATTATGTTTAATGTGAATCAACCATTCAATTAAGTTCAACTAAATCAGAAAAAGTGATTTCCTACCATGCATGTATTAGTGTAACCCTAATGTATGGTTTCAAAAAAATTTTAGAATATTTTTATTTATTTTATTATTATTATTTTATTATATTAAAAATTAATTTTATTTTATTTATTAATTTTAATTTAATTTAATTTAATTATTATTTTTAATATTTTTTAGTTAGTTTAATTTAATTTTTATTTTTATTTTATTTTATTTTATTTTTAGAGGAGTAAGAAGAAGAAAGAAAGAAGAGTTCTAAAGAAGAGGTCCTAAGGAGTCCTAGAACTAAGAAGAAGAAAGAGAAGAATTAGGTTTAATTAGATTTGATGTTGGTTAGCAATCAAGTTGGTCAATCAATCCTGACTAAGGGTTATCCTAGATCTAGACAGCTCCTAACTGCCAAGGTCACCTTCAAGCCCTCCAAGTGTAGGATTAGCCAATCAACTAGCCAGGTAAGTGTAAGGTCGGTGGGAGTCCCCCCGTTGCTTGCCTTAGACACCAATTATGCTTGGCCAGGTAAGCGAACGGAACCAATTAGAAACCACCTTCCTTCGGGCCCAATCGTCCCTGAACCACTTTCCTAGACACCAGTCAAATTGACTTATCCTAACCGGTTCAACTCTTAGGATTCCTTATCCTATTGAGCTCGAGTTCCTAGGGTTGATGTCTAATTGATTTTAAAATTAAAGGCTTAGGTCAATGCAGGATGCTGGTTGGTTGTTTGTGGGCTAAGGAAGGGTGATCAAATCCCCACCTTATCTTGTTTAATTGGGTTGTGCCCTTAATTTGATTTAATATGAATATGCATGAAAAAAAAAAAATTCAATCAAAGGGTTTCTATGCAATTTAAACTAGATGCATGCAACTAATTGAATTCTGAAAGGCTTACCTTGCCTCCAGCAATCACCAAAAAAAAAATAAAAATAAAAATAAAATAAAAATAAAACTAATATGATGCATGCTCTAAAGCAGTTAAGGATTTCTAATCTTATCATGAAGATTTTTAATTAGGTTTAAATAAATATTTTTTTAAATTAATTTAAAAATAAAATAAATAAATAAATAAATAAAAAGAAAAGAGGACTAGGGTTAGGCAAAATTGATTCTTTTTGTTCTTTACCAAAAAAATAGAATTGCAATTTCATAAAGAAAAAAAAATAGCAAAAATCTATTCCTTCCCCGGCAACGGCGCCAAAAAACTTGATAGGAACGCGATGTTGTCGTTAAGACACCGTGTTTATCAGTTTAATCCGACTTCTTAAAATCATTGAAAATGCGTAGATAGTAGTGAGTCGGGTCGAATCCACAGGGAAGGTAGTGTTTTTAGATTTGAAATCTTTGATTTTTTTGAAAAAAAAGAAGAAAAGGATTTGAGTTTTTGGAATCAAAAGTGAAGTCGGAAAATTAAAAAGCAAAAATTAAAAGATGCAGGAATTTAAACTTGGTACTAAGATCTACTAGTTAGATCTTAGCATCTACTTGCAATAAAAAAAAATAATAATTAAAGTATAGAAATTAAATTACAATAAAAATAAAAAGCAAGAAATTAAAAAATGCAAAAATAAAATTTTTATTAATTAAAATTTTAGAATTTAAATACATAGAAATTTAAAAAAAAAAATAAAATAGCCTGATCTCTGATCTTGGATCGGCATTGGCAGAAAGATGGTGTAGAAGCTCGGCTCTTCTTCTCGGCACCCGTTGCTTCGAAGCAGCCTTTAACCCATAGCCTGGCTTCGCCCTGTACCAAAGCTTCACCTTGATCGGAGATGTTGATTTCTGATGGCCTGGGGTCCTTTTTATAGAGCTAGGAGGGCTGGATATTTTTTCTAAAGGCAATATGGGACTAATAGCCTTTGTAATCATCAAAATATAAAAAAAAAATTGGATAAAATTTGAATCAAAATAGCTCTGATATGACTCTGGTAAATCTGATAAAATCCAGCCGTTCAATAGGAATCCAACGGTCCAAAAATCATCAAAATCGGATGCAGATAAGCTCAGATCGGGTCGGATTAAATTCTGGCCGTTGGATCGCGCTTGATCGAGGAAATCTGGCCGCAAATCGCGCTTCGGGAGTCTTGATCACCGTCGGCAGCATTCTGGACCGTCGGATCTTCATCACTTTTTCTGGTCCATGGTGATCGCGCCAGATCGCTTAATAGAATTTGAATCAAAGCCTGGAAAATCACCACCGCCGTCCGATCTGACCGCAAATCAACCACATCCGTCCGATCGCGCAATTAACTGTTCCCATGGACCGCGTGGACCGGCCGCACCGCACACCGCAACCAATCAGCGCCGCTGTTGTCGGACGAAAAGACTAAATTACCCTTGTGAGCCGCGATAAATTTCTGTAGACCCTTTAAGGGGTCTAGGTCCACCACGTGGCAATCTCTGATTCGCCGGAATTTGCTGAGCTGGCGGTCCACGCCTGGATCGTGGACCGGCTGATGGCTTCAACGGCTGAGTCGGCTTGATGGCTTGGCTTGGCTTGGTGGCTCGGCTTACGGAGCCGGCTGAGCCGTTTTCTTTTTTTTTAATTTAATTTTTATTTATTTTATATCTTTCAAAATTCATATCTTTTTCATTTTAGCTCCGTTTTATTTGAAATTTATTTTGTTGTGATCAAAAAAATGAGCTCTTTCTATTGATAATAAAATTTTATTTTTAAATTTTTATTATTTTTTTATTATTTTTAAATTAATTTTTTAATTAATAAAAATATGAATTTTTTAAAAATTATATATAAATTGATTATTAATTCTTAAAAATTAATATCAATTAATTGATAAATTAATACTTCTATTGGTGAATTTATGATGTTTATCAGTATCCAAACTTTGTTTTGATTAAGAGTCAATTAGGCATCTTAATTGATGAATGATTAACAGTTTAGATACTTTTAGAGATAGTGAGGAGTAAATTATTAAGAAAATCTAATAAATGGTAGGAATTAGACCAGATCAAATTTTAAGAGTGATTCTAGAACTTTCTTCTTACCAATCTCAATAAAAAATCTGCTTCACGGGAGTTGGATGAAAAAGATCAAAATATGCAAAAATTTTTATTAAAATTTATTAAAAAATATATATATTAATTTTTCATCGAGTAACGGGATGTCGTTGCCTAAGCAAGCAATGATATTCATGTCAAAAAGTGAGCAATATAAATTTTTAAAATTAAAAAAAAAATTAGCATTGTCTCACTGAGTAACCCAAAAGATGAGGATGTAAGAAATCAATTAAAAAAAAAGATGGATAATAAGGGGACTAAATTATAAGAAGACAATAAATCCATCTCACATTAAGTTAAAGGATTTAAAGAGTAAAATGGGGAGTTGGTGAAAAGAAGATCTCTAAAAAATTTTTATGGCTATTACTCAACCACTAAATGGATCAAATTAATAATCCAATGATGTACCTCTTTAACTGTCTGGCCAGATATTAACTATCTTTAGGAATGTCCAAACTAACTTTTAATTCAAAATTGAGTCGGTATATATTGCTAATTTATCTACTTTACTTGAGGATGAGCAAAGTTCAAGTTGGAGAATGTGATAAATACTTAAATTAAGTCACTAGAGATACTAAATATTATAATAATTGATATTATTTTATTAAAATTTAATGTTCTTTAGTCTATTTTATTGATAATCAGGAGTTTGGGCTCATGCAACTTAAATTGGATTTAAATTGGCTCAGATTTAAGTGAACCAAACAACCAGCTCAAAGGCTAATCAAATTTGAGTGTGAACGCGACTTACACATAAAGGGATTAGATGCATGCTCTCAAGATTCAAGGCTCCAGATTAGAAGATAACCTTTCACATGGATCCAAGTGTGAACATGATTTAAAGATTAATGGTTCAGAAGCAACACATCAAAGATCCAAGGATCAACATCTAAAGAGCCATTTATCTCTTCTTTTTCTTTAATCCCACATCTAGAAAATATGAAGGCCTTCTCCCTTCTAACACTTATAAATAAATCTCAATACCTTCACCCAAAAATGAATCAAGCCAACACCCAAGTTCTTTCCAAGCTATTGTGTCCCTCTCTTTCTCTCTTCTCCAAAAGTCTAGGAGAGGTACTAACCCTAGCATGCCTTCCATAAAATCTAGGAGAGGTCCTAATCCTAGTATCGCTATCCTTCTTTTCCATATTTTCATACTCTCATTTATCTTTCTTTCTTGGAGTTCCTAGACCAAGCCTTCCAACCATCCTACCACTGTTTGTATGGAGGAAGATGAAAGGATTCAAGAAGATACATCTACCATCAGGCGTAGCTAGAAGATCAACGTGGTTTAGTTGTCTTGTATCACATTTTTAATTTTTTTATGTATTTTATTTTGATCAATGAAAAATATTTTTATTATAATTTTCTTATTTCTTTCTTAGTTTCTTGCAATCCATTTTCTTTCTTTTACATTTTCAAAATAATCAACTAAAATCCCTGCGGATACGATCCCGACTCATCCTATCTACATAGTAGTAAGTAGGGTTAATTTTGGTGTGCCACGACAAGCATCAGGATTTATGCACATATTGACATTCTGAGCTCAGATTTTTATAGATCTCTACTTTCTAAGGTCGGATTTCTGCACATATTTACATTCTGAGCTTGGATTTCTGCAGGCCTCTATTTTCTAAGGTCGGATTTCTGTAGATCTTTATATTCTAAGCTTGGATTTCTGCAGGCCTCTATTTTCTAAGATCGGATTTCTACAAATCTTGATATTTAATCTTATGTTTAAAAATTGGAAGCTTTCACCCTCACTTGGATGAGGTTAACCTCCTGTCTTAAATAATTAGAGGCCTTCATCCTCGCTGCGATGAGGTTAACCTCCTATCTTAAATAATCAGAGGCCTTCATTCTCACTACGATGATGTTAACATCCTATCTTAAATAACCAAAGGCCTTCACCCTCACTAGGATGAGGTTAATCTCCTATCTTAAATAACCGAAGGCTTTCACCATCGCTACGACGAGATTAATCTTCTATCTTAAATAACCGAAGGTCTTCATCCTCACTACGATGAGGTTAACCCCTTGTCTTAAATAACCGGAGGCCTTCTTCTTCATTTGAAAATGAAGTTCGGCTGGATAATTTGATTCATAGATTTTCTGAATTCCATGGTCGTAGGAGTGCAACCCCTCTGAGCTTCTTTAAATAGTATGCTCTTGGTCGGATGGTTTCCATGACCTCATAAGAGCCTTCTCAGTTTGAAGCGATCTCGTATCGATTTTGATCCTAACTTGATCTTGAACTTGACCTCGGATTGGTCTGGATTTCAACTTCAGCTTCAACATTTATTTTTATTTCAGTTTTAGCCTTAGTTTCTTGAACTTCATCTTGATTAGTTTTGGATTCGACCTTGGTTTTGGTGTCCTATAGCCATACGAGAAAGAAAAAAAAAGAAAAATAATAATTGATAGAAGTTTAAAAGTTTTTTATCATGAGTTTTTTGTTTGAGAGATCTTGGGTTCTATTTGATCCCTTCTTACTATGGGCTTTTACTTTAGAATACTTTGGTTCAGATTTTCTCACCCTCTTTTTCTTCTCTCCCTCTCTCTTTTTTTTTTTTAACTTGACTTTAGCAGGTGAAATTCATAGAGTCGCGTGCGAGGGTTGTGGCATCTATTGATGCAGAAATTCATCTCGAAGTTAGGTTGGCTGGAATTACGCGATGATGGTAAGTCAACGATGAAGGAATGGTGGCGGCCATACCTACAAAAGAAGTCCTCGATCGGAGGTGGTTCCGGTGGGGATCCTCCGATGCTTAAGTTAGTTTTTCATTCAATAAAAGAAAAAAGATAAGCATTTTTTGAAGAGAAGAGTTTGCATACCCTAGGGTTCCTCTTTTTTACCTCTTTGATAGAAGGCGTTCAAAGCTTGTTAGGATGGAAGTTTGTTAGGATAGGTTATAGGTTGTTAGTCGTATGAGAGCAAGGAGCTGTCAGAGATATTTTGCTTGCTTATTGGAATATCCTTAGAAATCATGTCAGGTGCTGTCCCCTCATAGCATGTGGAGGGGACCATCTCTTAATTATATGAATTGATAACTTAGAGCCGAGAGTGGGGACTTCAGCATTCTGATGACCTTAAGTTCAGCTTGAATTAGGACCTTGGCCTTAGCCTTCTGAAGACCTTCAATCAGCCTAAATTTTGATCATGGCCTCAAGCTTTTGATGACAAGCTCGGCCTGAAATAGGACCTCGGTCTCAGTCTTTTGAAGATCTTCAATTAGCCTAAATTATGATCCTGACTTCCATCTTTTGATGACTTCAAGCTTGGCCTAAAAAAGGACCTTGGCCTTAGCCTTCTGAAGACCTTCAACTAGCCTATGTTGTGATCCTGGCTTCTATCTTTTGATGACTTCAAGCTCGACCTGAAATAGGATCTCGACCTCAGTCTTCGATGACCTTCAATTCAGCCCATATTGCGATCCTAGCTTTCATATTTTGATGACTTCAAGCTCGACCTGAAATAAGACCTCGGTCTCAGCCTTCGAAGATCTTCAATTCAACCTACATTGTGACCCTAGCTTCCATCTTTTGATGACTTCAAGCTTGGCCTAAAATAGGACCTTGGCCTGAAATAGGACCTTGGCCTCAGCCTTCGATGACCTTTAATTCAGCATACATTGTCATATCTTCGGCTAACATAAAAATCTCTCAATAGTAGTGATGATATTCTTCTGATAACTGATGAAGTATCTACTTCTTCCTCCAAGTGAATTATGGATTTTGCTTGTTCTCATCATATATGTTGCAGAAAGGAGCTGTTTGACTTTCTAGAGACTAGTGAGTGCACTGGGTTCCTGCTGGACGATCAAGCTGTGAGATCAAGGATAGCAAGATGGTCAGCATGAAACTTTATGATGGAACAGTAAAGAAGTTGGGTGAGGTCCGATACATATCCAGCTTTAAGAAGAATCTAATCTCACTGAGCAGACTAAATTTGACCGACTTCAGATTAAAAGCTGATGGAGGAATCCTGAAGATCATGTACGGTAATAGAATGGTGATTAGAGAAAGAAAGTATGAAAGACACTATCTCATGGTGGGGAGCTCAATGTGAGGTGGAGCTTCAGGTGGAGATGGATCGGATACGAGATGGGAGACTCGAGAGGACGACATGCAACGTCGCAAGACGAAGTTTCTATTACCGTTGGAGGCTACCCTAAGCAGATCTTTGGTTTGAGTGGATATAATCTATGATGAAAATGGAATCGAGCAGCCTGGCTTGACTCCCATGTTTATCCATCTATGATTAGCAGACGACTGTCCTAGGACATGGGGGCACGAGATGAGCTCTCAGATAAGTGAAGATCGAATGTCGAGTCGAGATGGAGATTGTTAAAAAAAAATATCTTGAATTCTCTCATAATAAGCCTATAGCGAGGTCCAAATCGACGAAAAGAGTTCAGCGAGCCCAAGAACACCCCAATCAAAGTCCAAATAGAGAAGATACGCTTGAAGGAAGAAGACCAGTGCAAAAGATATAGCCCATGGGCGATTGGAGTGGGCCCATAGACCGACACAGGTGGAGCAAGAGGTGTGGGCCTATCACGAGTGCACGTTACGGGGCACACAGGCATGGCCCAGCATGGGTAGGCCTAATGTGCATGTGTGGGTGGGCTAGCACGGCCCAGCATGCGGGCGGCCGCAATGCACGGGTGTGCACATCCTAGCATGCGGGCAAGCCCAGCATGCAAGCGCATAGGCATGACCCAGCACAGGGATAGGCCTAACATGCAGGCAGACCCATCGCACGGGCTCGTCCTAGCACATGGGCGGGCCCAGCGCACAAGCCTAGACGGTGAACCAACGGCATTTCTCCCTTGGTTTCACACGATCCATGGTGGACCAGGGGTCCCATTTCATGCAATCTTTGGAATTTTTGTGAACTACTTGCATGATCCAGCGATGGCTGGAGCTTGCAGGCACAATCTAGGAGTTGAGCCAATGGGCTGGGGCTATTTTAAGTTTGAATCGGAGTCTCTACTCTAATCCTGGCTTGATTTGAGGCTTATAAAAGTTTGTGGATAGATAGTGGTTTTGCATGATGGTTCGATTGAGACTTGAGATGGAGGAAGACAACAAATCAGAGGACACCAGCAAATAGCAGGAGCAGGGAGGCTCTAGGCAGACAGTTAGGCAGTGGACTACGATCATTTCAAGAAGTCTCCAAGAGAGAGCTTTGTAAGTATAGCTTCTAGTTGAGAGGATTGTATACGAGTATTGAGAGTAGATAATCTTCTCTTGTATTTGTTCATTTTTCATAGTAAAGCTTTGCGTGTCCCATAGAGGCGAGCCTTTGGATTGATCCACGTACTTGATTGTGTTCTTTTTATTATTTTTTTTTCTACTGTAATATTCTAGTATGAGATCCCCAATAGGAAGAACTTCTGAAGGAGTTCTTCTCCCGATCCAACTCTAATACCAATCACAATAAGAGTTGAAATTAAATCCTAAAACCTCCTAATTAGAAATCTATTTAAAGGATTCAACTTCTTAGGTTTTTTTTCCTTACAAAATTGCCATCAAAATGCTTTGATTTCTCCCTATTCACTGATGGTTCTTCCTTACTTTGATCACCAAAAATCAGATTAAAATCCATCAAAAGTTAGGTAAATCTCTTCAATCCTCCTCCTTCAATCTTTTATGAGATTTTAAGCTTAAAATTTTTTCGATTTATTGCTGAAAAATCCTTGAAATTTCAACTACCAATTTCTCTTATTTTTCATGAATTTCTTTGGATTTTTCGACGTCATTTACTATCGTTGATTGCTAGCAAAGAAACTCCGACTGTGTTGCCATGGCCCTAGCCACCACCGGCCATAGCCACGATCGGCGGGAGGTCTTCTATTCGGAGAAGAAATAGGGAGCAAGAGTTCTCTTGTTCCATTTAAGAAACAAAGAGAAAAAGAAGGATGCAGACCGTGGAACAAAAAAAAAGAAAAAAAAAGAAAGAAAGACAAAAAAAATAAAAAACAAAGAGAAAATCAAAGAAAAGAAGAGAGAGAAAAATCTCTCTTTTTCCTCTCTCCCTTCTCTCTTAGTTTGTAACCCCACTTTCTCTCTCTAAAAAGTTATCTTTTTTTTCCCTTCTTGAGTTTGAATCCCTACTTTCTTTCTCCAAAATTTTCTCTCTCTAGATTATGTGTCTTTTTTTTAATGGATTTCTTTCTCTAGAATATTATGTCTCTTTAGAAGTCATTTCTCTAAGATTGATCAAGTAAAAAAAAAAATTTTCGATAATTTTGATTTGATCTTAACAAAAAAAGTCATGATCTATGATCATCAGACAGCATGTCGGCACCCATCTTGATTAGATCTAGATACTATAAGATTTGATTATTTATACACTAATTTGATTATGATTTGATTAAATCATCTTGATTAGATCAATTGAGATGTCTGGCAATGTTGCCGAAGTATTCGACCTTATTGATTTCTCTCTTCTAATATTCTCTATGTGATTTATGAATTCTATGAAACCATCTTATTGATTTAAATCTGAGATGATTCTAATAAGGAGTTTTGAACTGCTCTGTTAGTCAGGCAACATGCCTATACTATCTGATCCTTTGTTCAATATCAAAAGATATGATCCTTATTTGATCTCTATCAAATAGTTATATTTTAAGTGACCTTGATTCGATGAAGCTACTTGCTCAAATTGATCTCTGACTATCAATTAGTGCACCAACCTCCACTTTGATTCTTGTCAGACACTAATCTATTGAATCATCTTTATCCTAATCTAATCTGTGAGGCAAACCTAAATTTTGATTCAGTTCTAAATGGGGTTTTGATTTGGAATTTTATTTTGATGTGTTATGAGTTAAAATTAATGCAAGGATATATTTTGATTAATAAATTCTGAAGGATACTTTTAGGATTGATTGAATCTGTCCATTCGGTATTCTATAGAGATAAGTAATGAACCATCTTTTTGAGATATTTCATAATTTATTTTCGAAGCCAAAGTTTTTGAATTATGCATGATTTATGAAATTAAATTTTGAATTCAAAGTGCTTTGAAAATTTGAGATTTTGGAATATGATGGATTATTAATTTATTATAGAATATGCATATGATTGAATGAAATATATGTTATATTGCAAAAGTGTTTTAATATACATCGGATTTCATGCTCTCAGCCTAACTATGTTTGAACCTTGCCAATGGGTGTTATACGTTGGTTTTTGACCTGGCCAATGGAGGTTATATGCTAGTTTTTGACTCTATCAATGGAGGTTGTATATTAATTTTTGACCCTTTCAATAGAGGTTATATATTGGCATTCTGATTGAGCTCACTATTTCTATTATAGCCCTACCATAAGGATAAGTGTAGTCATGGTTAAGACTGTTGAATAATATATAATTTTGTATGCATATAAATATTTAAAAATATTTGACTTATTTAAGTAAACATGCAATATTGTCATTCATAGCATTGTTTGAGTTATTATATGTTATGATAATATATGAAATGTCTACCTAAGATATGCATTATTTACTGGGCTATCAAATTCATTATCTCTCCCTTTTATTTTTTAGATTCGGATACTTAATCACGGATATGGATACTGCTATAGGAGTGAGTTTAGAATTAGCAAGATTCGACGGTGATATTTAGATATAGACTTATTATTATGATTTACATGATTATTATTCGAGGCTTAATTTATGTAAAATCTTCTAAATATTGTTGAAATTTTGTAAGAGATTAAGATTGATTTTAGTTAGTCAAATTTTGGACTTAAGTTATTATGAATTCTACTGTGATGCATTTATATCATTTTTGGAATGCCTTGCATGCTTTTAGAGAGAGTTTTCTATGAGTATGTAGTGGTTGCTATAACCCCTAAACTTGCAATCTCAGCTCAGGGCTGACAGCTGCCATGATGCTCTCTTCCCTTGCTACTAGGTTGAGAGGTGGCAGGCTGTGTTATTAGATGTGCTCTTTGCTCTTTATGTCTACTGGTGGTTTTCTTTATATAGCATGTTTTGGTTGGTTTCGGGATTGGGTGTTTTGTTTTTGGCATGGTGTTGGTCTTATTAGTATTGTGGGCAACGTGGATTGGACTATATTGATGGGTGGAATTTGAATACCTATTGACCTTATTTTGGTTATCAACCTCTTCTACGGTTGGTGTTGCCTTCGGATTATTGTGGTTCCTACCCTTTCTAGGATTTATATTAATTTTCTGGATGCCTTGTATTGCTTCATTTGTCTGGCTTGGAAATAGGAGTTGCACTACTGCCATGATCATTGTTTTGTGGAATGTTAGGGGCTTGGGTGATTCGAAGAAGAGGAGTGATTAGAGATCTTATTTTCTCCTCGTCTTGTGATATCATCCTTATCCAAGAATCCAAAGTTTCCGATCCTTCTCCAGCCCTTTTTGAGTTTTATGGGTGGCGGTAAGCTAGACTATTGGGCTCATATAGATGCAGTGGGCACTGCTGGGGTATTCTTATCGGTTGGAATTCCGATTGTTTGATCAACGATCCTCCATCAAAAAGGAGTTTTCTCTTTCTGTTTCCCTCCACCGCTATCCACTGAACAAGATTATCTCTTTAACAGCGGTTTTTGGACCGAATTAATGACAAAGCCCGTTGAGCAGATTTCTTTGATGAGATTGCTTGTGTGAGAGCGAGTCTCCCGAATCCTTGGCTATTAGGGGGATTTCAACATTATTAAATGTGATGCTGACTGAAGAGAAATCATCAAAGTTGGAAAGACTGTTTACAGTTTATAGACATCATTTCCTCTCTCAGCCTTGTTGACATGAAACTTGTTGGGGATAAATTCCGCTCCAGCCGAAGTCTAGCTCGATACCCGGCCTAATGCAACCGGTAGCCGCAGAAGAGCTACGGCAGACGGGCTTCAGCCGAACTCCCAGCGGCCGAGCTTCTTCCAGCAGGTCGAACTAGGTAGCTGTCGAGCTTCTTCCGGACTCGCGGCGTCGAGACCGAACTTCTTGGGCGGTCGAACTCCTTCGGACCCCACCATCGAACTCTTCGGGTCGACTCCAAGCGGCCGAGCTTCAACGAAGTCCTCCAGCGGCCGAGTTCCTCAGCGGTCGCCCCCTCGGCCGAACTCCCCAAGCAGTTGCCCCTCGGCCGAACTCCCCTCGGCCGAACTCCCCAAGCAGTCGCCCCTCGGCCGAACTCCTCAGCGGTCGCCCTCGTCGAACTGCTTAGCGACCGAGCTCCTTGAACTCCCAAGCGTCCAGGCCTCAGTCGAAGTCCAACAGCCAACCGAACTCCCAAATAGCCGAACTCCTCAGCGGTTGCCCCCTCGGCCGAACTCTTCAGCGGATGAGCCTCAGCTGCATACCTCCAGCCAGACGCCCATGGGAGCCAAACTCCCTCCTATCTTCCTCTTCAGGAGCCCGAACTCCTCCGAAATGGGCACACGACAAAGGCCTTCAACCCTTCATTCGGCAAGCTCTACAGCCATCACCATCAGTCAGTCTGCCGCAGGCAATAGCAACCCACTGTCAGGCGGCGATGGCTGTCACCATCAATCCACCGCACACGGCACCATCCTGTGACTCTGCCGAACCTCGAGCGGTCCGTCAGCATGCGGCTGCAGTTGTCACCATCAAGCTCCGCTATAAAAAGGACCCTCCCGACATGCTAAGGCTAAGCTCTCTGACCTCTAGTCTCTCTGAGCTCTCCTCTTCTTCTCTAAGCTTCGGAACTCATTCCGAGCACTCCATTCCTGTTGGTCGAAAACTGACTTGACCGTCGTAGGGCCCTGCCGGAGCCACCCCCCACCGGCTCCGGATGGAACTTTGTTTTGCAGGTCTCCGACGGCGATCTCAGCGGCCTCGACGCCGGCGACCTCCGACGATGATGAGTTTCTGCACCAACAGATTGGCGCTAGAAGGAGGGCCCCCGAACCTCCGAGGTTCCCTTATTCTTAAAGGAATGCTCGACGATGATTTCTCTCTCTCCGAAGATCCGTTCTTCCTTCTCTCCCAAAGAGAAAATGCCTCGAGAGCTTCGACTCGGCGACCGACTCCAGTTGCGGCCCCGACAGCTCAGGCCCCACCCAAAGCCACCACAGATGCGGAGCAGTTCTGGATGGGTTTGCGGCCCCGTCGAGATGATGCAGGACGTGCGACAACCTCTGGCGGAGACTTTGCTAGCAAGCCCACCACGAGGATGCGAGGAATCGACCTTAAGAAAGAGCATTTGGGCATGCCAATCGCCCTTAGGAGAGAAATGGAGGGCAGAAGTTCCCCCATAGAATGAAGTTCGGCATAGGCAAGGGCGGCGCGAAGTTCTCCGTGGAATGAAGTTCGGCATAAGCGAGGGCGGAGGAAAGTTCTCCCACGGAATGAAGTTCGGCGGAAGGCCGAACTCCTTAGCTCATCATCGAAATAAAGTTGGGCAAGGCCGAACTCTCCCTTTGAAGCTCATCAATGAAGTTCGGCGGAAGGCCGGACTCAACCTTAAAGCTCACACATCAGAATGAAGTTCGGCTAAAGTTCGGCATAAGTGAGGCCGAACTCAGCTCATCGAAATAAAGTTCGGCGGAAGCAAGGCCGAACTCTCTCTTTGAAGCCCATCAATGAAGCTCGACGCAAGTGAGGCCGAACTCCATCATCACAGTAATGTTTGGCGCAAGCAGTGGCGGAATGAAGTTCTCCCATGAATGAAGTTCGGCATAAGTGAGGCCGAACTCCGCAAAAGACCACCCAAATAAAGTTCGGCCGCGCTCGAGACCACCCCAAGGCAATCATGGCCGAACTCCCCCTCGAGTACGTCGCTACACGGGAGGTGCAATAAAATTTGGGCAAGCAAAGCCGACCCCCTCCCTACGAGCAAGGAAGTCCGGACAAAGAAGCATGAAGTTCTCCTACGGAAAGTTTCGCGGGAAAGCGGAATGAAGCTCCGTGCAAGCAAAGCCCGAACTTCTCGAGCTCACTACAAAGGAAGCCCCTATAGAAGGGCGCGAAGAAATCCTCCTCCAGAAAGGTTCCGCAACTACGACCCACTCCTTTAACTCAAATTTTGCTCCAAGACGAGATTGAAAAGCTCGTCAAAAAGGGACGACGGGATAAATTCCTCCGACGCCAGCCTGAAGCAGGAGAAGATCGGCTAAAAGCGCCATCATAACTAGAAAAGATAAGAAGGTCGGCCGCCTCGCGGCGTCATCAACGCCACCCCGGGGAGGAGCGAGGAGCTAGCTCCATCGGCGATCCGTCGTCTCCCAGCGATAAAGTCAAGAGAAGCATGCTCCAAATTAAGGAGGCCAGCATGTAATAGAGGAGGCCGTCTGGATGGGACTCGCTGCCCGAGGGAACTCGGGGAACAACACCCCGACGACCTCAAACGGAAATGTGCTGCGAGTGGCTTCCCCTCGGTAAAATTCTCTCCTCTCAATAATATTATTTCTGGATGCGAAAACTATGCAATGACAGGGAAGAAGCAGCCAACCTCGGTTAGGAACAGGAGGAGAACCTCGTTCTAACACGAGCAACAACCTCGGCTAGAGATAAGATCTCTCTCGAGCGACCGTAGTCAACCTCGGCTAGAGATAAGATCTCTCCCGAGCGACCGAGACAACCTCGGCTAGATATAAGATCTCTCCCGAGCGAAGGCCTCGTTCCAAAGGACGAGATGGGGGAGAGGCTCTGACAGCGGCCCTTGTGTGCCCCCACACCCGTTAGGAACAGGAGGAGAACCTCGTCCTAATGCGAGCAACAACCTCGACTAGAGATAAGATCTCTCTCGAGCGACCGTAGACAATCTCGGCTAGAGATAAGATCTCTCCTGAGCGACTGTAGTTCTATAAACTCTCAACAATCGGCTAGAGATAAGATCGACTCGAGAACGTCCAAAAGGAACTCTCTCGACTCGCGACCGAGATTCAACCTGGCTTAGAGATAGAATCTCTCCGAGCACCGTTCCTCGGCTAGAGATAAGATCTTCCTGAGAGCGACCTCAACCTCCCTTAGGAGCCCCCAACCTTTGCGAACAAGATAAGAATCTCTCCCGATCGAACACCTCGTTAGGACAGGAGGAGAAACCTCGTCCTAACGCGAGCGCAACCTCGGCTAGAGATAAGATCCTCCTAAGCGATCGTTGATCTCTTGACGATAAGATCTCTCCCGAAGCGACCGTGTGAACAACCCTCGGTAGGACAGGAGAACCTCGTCCAACGCGAGCAACAACCTCGACTAGAGATAAGAGTCTCTCCCGAGCGAAGGCCTCGTTCACAAAGATGAGATGGGGGGAAAGGCCCTGACAGTGGCCCTTATGTGCCCCCACAGCCTGTTAGGAACAGGAGGAGAACCTCGTCCTAACGCGAGCAACAACCTCGGCTAGAGATAAGATCTCTTCCGAGTGACCGTCGACAATCTTGGCTAGAGATAAGATCTCTCCCGAGCGATCGAGTCAACCTCGGCTAGAGATAAGATCTCTCCCGAGCGAAGGCCTCGTTCACAAAGGACGAGATGGGGGAAAGGCCCTGACAGCGGCCCTTATGTGCCCCCACAGCCCGTTAGGAATAGGAGGAGAACCTCGTCCTAACGCGAGCAACAACCTCGGCTAGAGATAAGATCTCTCCCGAGCGACTGTAGACAACCTCGGCTAGAGATAAGATCTCTCCTGGGCGACCGTAGCCAATCTCGGCTAGAGATAAGATCTCTTTCGAGCGACCGAGCCAACCTCGATTAGGAATAGGAGGAGAATCTCATCCTAACTCGAGCATCAACCTCGGTTAGAGATAAGATCTCTCCCGAGCGATCGAGCCAACCTCGGTTAGGAACCGGAGGAGAACCTCATCCTAACGCGAGCAAAGTTCAAGTCCGAGCTCCGAAGTCCGTAGGAAAGAGAATCTTCATCAACCTCGGCCAGAGCGCCTGTGTAACCTCGGATAGAGAGGCAAGGCCCACGATGACCTCAGCCAGAGCGCCCACATCAACTCTGACTAGGGATAAGGTTCGCGACAACCTCGGCCAGAGTGCCTGTGTAACCTCGGATAGAGAGGCAAGGCCCGCGACGACCTCAGCCAGAGCGCCCGCATCAACTCCGACTAGGGATAAGGTCTACGACAACCTCGGCCAGAGCGCCTGAGTGACCTCGGATAGAGAGGTAAGGCCCGCGATGACCTCAGCCAGAGTGCCCACATCAACTTCGGCTAGGGATAAGGTCCGCGACAACCTCGGCCAGAGCGCCTGAGTAACCTCGGATAGATGTAAGGCCCGCGACGACCTCGGCCAGAGAGCTTCAACATCGACCTCGGCCAGACAAAGCTATCATGTCAACCTCGGCTGGAGGGCTTCAACATCGATCTTGGTTGGATAAAGCAACTGTATCAACTTCAAGCTGAAGATGGGATCTCCCTCGAGCTTCAACCTAGACCAGCACAGAGCTCAGAGGAAGACTTCGGCAGTCGCCTTTCCTGCACTCCCTTCCTTCGATTTTCGAACTCGAGAGTGGGGGCGGCTAGTGTTGGGGATAAATCCCGCTCCAGCCGAAGTCTAGCTCGATATCCGGCCTAATGCAATCGGTAGCCACAGAAGAGCTACGGCAAACGAGCTTCAGCCGAACTCCCAGCGGTCGAGCTTCTTCCAGCAGGCCGAACTAGGTAGCTGCCGAGCTTCTTCTGGACTCACGACGTCGAGACCGAACTTCTTGGGCGGTCGAACTCCTTCAGACCCCACCGCCGAACTCTTCGGGCCGACTCCAAGCGGCCGAGCTTCAACGAAGTCCTCCAGCGGCCAAGCTCCTCAATGGTCGCCCCCTCGGCCAAACTTCCCAAGCAGTCGCCCCTCGACCGAACTCCTCAGCGGTCGCCCCTCGACCGAACTCCTCAGCGGTCGCCCTCGCCGAACTGCTTAGCGATCGAGCTCCTTGAACTCTCAAGCGTCCAGGCCTCAGTCGAAGTCCAACAGCCGGTCGAACTCCCAAACGGCCGAACTCCTCAGCGGTCGCTCCCTCGGCCGAACTCTTCAGCGGACGGGCCTTAGCTACATACCTCCAGCCAGACGCCCATGGGAGCCGAACTCCCTCCTATCTTCCTCTTTAGGAGTCCGAACTCCTCCGAAATGGGCATATGACGAAGGCTTCAATCCTTCATTCGGCAAGCTCTGCAGCCATCACCATCAGTCAGTTCGCCGCAAGCGATAGCGACCCACTGTCAGGCGGCGATGGCTGTCACCATCAATCCGCCGCACACGGCACCATCCTATGACTCCGTCGAACCTCGAGCGGTCCGCCAGCACGCGGTTGCAGTTGTCACCATCAAGCTCCGCTATAAAAAGGACCCTCCCGACACGCTAAGGCTAAGCTCTCTGACCTCTAGTCTCTCTGAGCTCTCCTCTTCTTCTCTAAGCTCCGGAACTCATTCCGAGCACTCCATTCCTGTTGGTCGAAAACTGACTTGACCGTCGGAGAGCCCTACCGGAGCCACCCCCCACCGGCTCCGGATGGAACTTTGTTTTGCAGGTTCCCACGGTGACCTCAGCGGCCTCGACTCTAGTGACGACGAGTTTCTGCACCAACAGAACTGAAAGAAAGAAATTTCACATGGAGCAACTAAAGAGATGGACCAACGATGGCACGGCTTGATAGATTGCTGCTCTCAATGGAATGGGATGGCCTCTTCCCAACCTCCATCCCATATTATTTCTGATCTTGTTCCTATTTTCTTCAAATTCAATGTGCCAAGATTGTTTCGTTTCAGGAGCTGGTGGCTTAATTAAGGAGGCTGATTGCATTGAAGTGGTTATCAACTACTGGTGACCTATTAAAGGATGTGCAAATCCTGCTGCAGCTTGGGTTGACAATTGAGAAGTCTCCAGTCGGCTTTGAAAAGGCGGCCCTCAGCCAAGAGAGTCTTTAACAAAGGGTTGAAACATGGGCTATTGCAGGAAGCGAAGCTTCTTGATAAGGAGGAGAGTATCGAAGTATCGTCAATGGAGAAGAATTCTAAGGCAGTCTCTATTAGAATTTTTTTAATTATAAATTATCATTAATTAATTATTTTATTTATTTTATTAAAAATTAGTTGATTATGTAATTCGGGTTGATAGACATGTATGTAAGCCTAACATTATTTGTGATCCTTTTGTTTTGGACTAAGTGCACCCTGTTTTGAGTTGGTGTGATTAGGATGGCTCAGTGTAGACTTTAGTCCGATATGAGCCCATGATGAATGGACCTGTTAGAATTTTATTTTATTTGACTAGATCCCCTCTCCACTTTCTAAAAATACCGTGAGACTAGTTCTCTGGCTTGCCCCATCAAATAGCCGTCTGTTGAGAGGAAGCTGATGGAGAAGGATCTGGTTCCAGTATTCGTCTGAGCATCCGCTACTATCATTTTTCGTAAATCAATGGTAAATACATGTATACATCTGTTTTTTGTATTTTAATCTTCTATAATGATTCATGAAAATTATTTATATGTAGTATCAGAGCAGGAATTATAGAAGATTAGGATCAAAATTTTGTTAAAACAAAAATAATGGATGGATCTTCTGAGACTGTGCCCTCTCCTTTTTTTTTCCTCTTCTTGCTGGTCGGATCTCTCTTGGCCATATCAAGGTCCGACGATCACCTCATGAGCTGGTGAGGATCTAAAGATCGATCATAAACAACATAAAAAAAAAAAATAGTGGGAGGAACGGATCCCATCCCCTCTTTCTCTCCTTCTTGTTGTCGGCATGGCGGGACCGAGCCGGCGGCCACTGAGACCAGCCAGTGGAGAAGATCCCATCCGGATCTAGATTAATTAAAAAAAAAGAAACATAAGAAAGGGCATGAGGGGCGGTAGTTTTCGTTGCCGTGACCTTTTTCACCTCCACCCGTGCATGACTACCTGCGGCCATCTGGCCGACGGCCTCATCCATGGGACCCGACGGCGACGTCGATGGGCGGTGGTGCAGGCCGCCGGGGCTGATCTTCCAAAAAAAAGGGAAGAACTTTTGGGGCGGCGGCTCTCTTCCGCCCCTCACGCATAGTGGCCGATAATGGGCTCCTCGCTAGCGGCTGGCAGTGGCTGCCGAGCCGGATTTGAGGTCGAGAGGAGGTGCTAATGAGCCCTCCTCTCCACTGCCCAAAACCCAAAAACATTAAAAAAAAAATTGAAGCCCACCGTGAGGGAGAAGAAGATCTAAACGGGTTTTGGGTTTGGACCCAAAATCCAAACCTAGTTTGGTGCCATTGTGTTGCACTTTTGCATTTTATTTCCTACCAATATAAAAATTATATTTTAATCCAGCAAAAATTATAGTTTAGTCCCTATAATTATAAAAATTTATTTTTGATCCAATAAAATTGCATTTTAGTCTCTATAATATAATTTATTGTGTAAAACCTCTATTTTGCAATTAAGCCCTTATTGAAGGTTATTATTTTAAATTAATCCTTCAAAATTTTAGTTTCCTTCCTAAAAAATTTATTTTTGATAATACTCTTCAGAAAATTTATATTTGATATTATTTTAGCATGATATATATCTTTCGAATTATACAAATATGTTATTGTTGCTTTGGAATGCAATATTATGTTGTGTTATGATCAATGGGATGCATGTTTAAGTATCCCATACTGAACTTGATCATTTTGGGCATTTAAATTTTCTATATGGATAATTTTATGAATCAGCATGAATATTTATCACCAAAGTGATTTATTTATGTTAGTTCATAAAATTTTTTCATCATTAGAGAGATATTTTCTAGTTGTGACATACAATTACCTGCCTAAAGGAGGTTATTGTGTGTTTTAACTAGAAATTATGTGGACCATTATGTTGCGATGGTACTCTAACTTTCGAGGTCTATCTGTCCAAAGAGGGATAGGCTTTTGAATGCTAGGATATTTCTTTTGTAGCCTCATGTAAAGAGTTCTTATACATATTGTATGTTTTGCCTAAAGAAGAGTATGTGATATAGTGTTTGGGCTCTTGTTTATAGTTTATGTCACTATAGTTGTTTATGTACATGCCCATTATCTAATATTTTGCATTCCTATTATTTGTTTATATAGTTTCATTTGGTAATAATAATAATAATGTCATCATTGAAGTCTTGACTGGTTCAAATTATAAAAAATGAAAACAAGATATGAAATTTGCTTTAGGGATTGTTGACATTGATCTGGCATTAAGTGAGAATAAATCTGATGATCTTAATGACCAGAGTATACAAGAACAGAAAAATTATTATGCTAAGTGAAAAAAATCTAATAGACTTAGCTTAATTACTATTAAGAGATTAGTTTCTGAGCATCTTCTGAGTAGTCTACTAGAGATCAATAGTACTAAGTAACTGTTTGATACTATAGGACAGAGATATCTTGCATCTAAAAATGCTGAGTCTACATGTTTGATGAAAAAATTGATGAGATATGACAATATTGGGGGTGTCAGAAAATATATACTGAAAAATGGTTCATCTCCAAACTAAACTTAAAAGTCTGAAAATTGAATTGCCTAACTTTTTTCTAGTGCCTAATGCTTTAAATTCCTTACCTGCTGAATTTTCTCAGATTAAAATTACTTATAATACTCTAAATAAAATATGGAGTATTAGTGAGTTGATCACTAAATGGGTTACTAAGGAAGACAAACTAAAGAAAGAAAAGAGTGAGATTGTCCTTCTTTTCTTCCAACCAAAATTTCATTCTGGCAAAGATTTTATGAAGAAGAAAAAGAATAAACCTACTGCTCCTAAACAATCTCAAGATGCTAAAGGACATGGTAACAATCCTGATCAGAACCATTCTGTAGGAGGTCCTAAAACTATCATTAAAAAAAGTATCAAATATTTTTACTATAAAAAGAAAGGCCACATAAGAAGTCAATGCTACAAGTTCAAGTCTTGGTTAGAAAAGAAACAAAAATAAGAAGGTAAACCCTTAGCTCTTGTTTGTTATGAGTCAAATATAGTTGATATCCTTATTGATCTCTGATGGATAGATAGCAGTGTCACAACTCATGTTGCCATTTTCTTATAGAAATTCATAAACAAGAGGAAACCAAGCCTGAAAGAGACCAAGCTGAAAGTAGAAAATGATCTTGAAGTTGAAGTTGAATACTTAGGACTTATCAAGTTGTCTTTAGAGTTTGATTTTAAACTTTTTTTAGAAAACACCCTTTATGTACCTTATTTTAGAAGGAATTTGATTTCTATTTTCTCTTTGGATAATATTGGTTTTGGTTTTGATTTCCATGATGAAAAAGTTAATTTGACATTTAATTCTCAAATTATTGGTTATGGTATTTTGAGTGATGGATTATATAAATTATGTTTATCTTATGATAATCCATATGCTTCTTTGAATATGAAGAATGTGATTGCAAAATGTTCTAGAATCAAAGAAAGATCCTTTATGTTGTGACACAAATGGTTAGGGCACATATCTAAGGAAAGAATTGATAGATTAATTAAGGATGATATCTTGCCTACCTTGGATTTTGGGAACATGAAGATTTGTATTGATTATATTAGGGGTAAATTGACTAAGACTAAAACGAAAGGGGCAATTCGTAGTTCAGGCCTTCTAGAGATAATTTACACCGATATTAGTGAATCTTATTCTTCTACAATCTATGGTAATAAATATTTTATCATATTTATTGATGATTTTTTCTCGATATGATTATCTTTATTTGATTAAAAAAAAGTTTGATGCTCTTGAAAAAATTTAAAATCTTTAAAATAGAAGTTGAAAAATAATTCAGAAAGATCATCAAAATTATGAGATCTGATCGTGGGGGTGAGTATTATGGCAAACATGATGTAGTAGGATAGTATATGGATCCATTTGCCAAATACTTACAAAATTATGGGATTGTAGCCCAACATACTATGCCTGATAGTCCTGAGCAGAATGATGTAGCCGAAAGGTGTAATCGCATCCTTAAAGATATGATGAGGAGCATGATGAGTAGGTCAAACTTGCCAGAATATTTATGGGATGAGGCTATTAAAACTATCTTGTATATTCTTTATAGAGTTTCTAGTAAATCTGTACCCAAAACATCTTTTGAAATATGGATCGGTAGAAAACCTAGTCTAAACTATTTTCAAATTTGGGATTGTCCTATAGAAGTGAGAATATATAATCATATAGAGAAAAGGATTGATCCTAGAACCAGTCATTGCTATTTTATTAGATATCCATAATATGCTAAAGGATATAGATTCTATAGTCCTAGAAGAGATAACAGAGTTGTAGAGTCACAGACTGCTAAATTTCTAGAATTTGATATGGCTGATATGGAATCTTCTTGAGCTATAGATATTGATAACAATCAGATTAAAATGTTCTCTATTTCTATGACTATATCACATGAGAATATAGTTTTCGCACTGATTGATAGAATGGATGTTCTGGTTTCTAATCCTCTGGCTCCTATTATGAATCCTCAACCTATTCAGCCTGTCGATGAGGTGACATTAAGAAGGTCTGTCCGACAGAAGAGGCCAACCATTCTTGATGATTTTTATGTCTATCTTGAGAAAAATGATTATAATATTGGACATGTGGTTGACCTATTGACATATCATGATGCTGTGACTTATTCTCAGTCTGATTTATGGATAAATACTATGAAAAAAGAAATACAGTCTATGGCTAATAATAATATATGGGAGCTTATTGAGCCTACTAAATATAGCAAACCTATTGGATGTAAGTGGGTATATAAGACTAAGAAGAATTCTAAAGGAAGGATTGAGTGATTCAAGGCTAGATTGATAGCTAAAGGATTTACTCAGAGAGAAGGAGTTGATTATACTGAAACTTTTTCTTCAGTATTTACAAAAAATTTCTTTAGAATCATCGTGTCTTTAGTGGCTCATTATGACTTAAAGCTTCATCAGATGGACGTAAAAACTGCTTTTCTGAATGGTAATCTCAGTGAAGAAGTATACATGAAATAGTCTGAGAATTTTCAGGAAAGTGGGAGAGAACATTTAGTCTGCAAATTGAAAAAGTTCATCTATGGCTTGGAACAAGCATCCAGATAATGATATTTGAAATTTGATGAGGTGATAACTTCTCTTAGTTTTGAAGAAAATATGGTTGATCAGTGCATCTATCTTAAGACCAGTGAAAGCAAGTTTATTTTTCTTATCCTATATGTTGATAATATCTTGCTTGCCAGCATAAATTATGATTTTCTCAATGAGACTAAATAAATGTTATCTAAGACTTTTGATATGAAAGATCTTGGAAAAGCAGCTTTTGTGCTAGGTATTGAAATTCACAAGGATAAATCATATCATCTATTGGGTTTGTTACAGAAGGCATGCATTAATAGAGTTTCTTGATAGATTTAATATGCAGAATTGCAAATCATGTAATATGCCTGTTGCACCAGACCTGACATTGCCTTCGTAGTGAAAGTTCTTGGTAGATATCTATTGAATCCAGATTTTCAATATTGGATTACAGCAAAAAGGATAATGAAATATTTATAGAAAATCAAGGACTATATGCTTGTATATAGAAGAACTGATGAACTATAATTATTAGGATTTTTAGACTCAGATCTTGCTGGATGCCCTGACGATTTTAAATCGACCACCGAATATATTTTTATATTCGCTAGAGGTGCTATATCCTAGAGGAGTATTAAACAGACCATGATAGCTTCTTCTACTATGCAAGCTGAGTTTATTGCCTGTTATGAAGTCGCTACTCAAGCTGTTTGGTTAAGAAATTTTATTGTAGAACTTCAGATTATTGATTCTCTCCTAACCACTGATAAATTATTATGATAATAGTACTATTGTGTTCTTTACATAGAATAATAAATCCTCCAATGATTCTAAACAGTCTTGTAAAGAAAAGAGACATAACTGTCGAGTAGATAGATACATAGTAAATATTAGCTGATCTTCTGACTAAAGGTTTGAGGCTCATATACTTTACAAAGCATATTGAAGATATGGGCATATTGAGTTCCTTTGATATACTTGGTTAGTGGGAGTGACTTTGTATTTATGTTTTATCGTTGCTTTATTATTATGGACTCTTCACATCTCATGCACTTTTGATGTATACTGTTGGCATGATAAATTAATGGTATATTTATTTTAATTTATTTATTTATGTGTACATATTTATTTTAGTATACTTGGAGATATCTCTTATTTATGTACCTATTATATGAAATCTGAGATCAGGTATCGAGTCTTAGATATATTGTGCTGTCTCGTCATTGACACCATGTTGAGTATATGAGGCAGAATGGCTTATTGTTAAAGTCATTAGAATTTTTCTTGCTTATTTTATACTTAAGCATATTGAAGAGAAATTGAAAGACTGATAATGAAAATAGCATATATTTGGATCACTTTTGGATGCTGTTAGTGCAAAATTTGGTTGATGCTGGATCGAGCTGGAGTCGAGGAAGATGAGGTCGCCGTCGGTGATCTGCAAAATAAAGTTCCATCCGGAGTGGTGGTGGCGGCTTCGGTAGGATCCTCCGACAGTCAAAGCTCTTCTGACTAACAGAAATGGAGTACTCAGAGAGAAGTTCGATAGAGTTTTGAAAAGAAAAAGAAAGCTTAGAGAAAATATATTTGGAGGGTCCCTTTTTATAGACGAAGCTTATCGTAACCATCTTGATAAATATCGATCATGATTGTCTTGATAAATACCGATCGTATTGTCTTGATAAATGATAATCATAATTATCGCGATAATTGTAACCGTTTAGTAGTGGGATCGTCTGTAGGAATCCATCTGAAGGAACAGTTCGGCTTCCATAGGAGCCTGACTGCTGAAGGAGTCCGAAAGGAGTTCGGCTTCCGTTCGAAACTCGAAGAAAAGAAGTATAAAAAGAATGACTGTCGAAGTCCTCTTCAAGGCTCTGCACCTTATCTCCAGTCGAGGTTGAAAGTATAGTTGAAGCTTGAGAGAGATCTTGTCTCATGTTGTTGTCGAGCACAATGGGACCATCTTCGAGGCCTTTCCTCTCATCCCATCTAAAATGATCGAAATGGATGAGGTCTTCGACTTTACTCACGTTAGGACGAGGTTCTTCTTTTGTTCCTAACGGACTGTGGGGTTACATAAATGCACCTTATCTCAAGCCGAGGTTGAAGCTCAGAGGAGATCTTGTCTCCTATTGTTATCGAGCATAATGGGACCGTCTTCGAGACCTTTCCTCTCATCCTATCTAAAATAACCGAAATGGACGAGGTCTTCAAATTTGCTTACGTTAGGATGAGGTTCTCCTCCTATTCTTAATGGGTTGTGGGAGCACATAAGGGCCGTTGTCAGGGCCTCTCCCCCATCTCATCTAAAATAAATGAGGTCTTCGACTTTGCTCACGTTAGGATGAGATTCTCCTCCTATTTCTAACGGGCTGTGGGGGCATATAAGGACCGTTGTCAGGGCCTCTCCCTCTATCTCATCTAAAATGAACGAGGTCTTCGACTTTGCTCACGTTAGGATGAGGTTCTCCTCCTATTTCCTAATGGGCTATGGGGGCACGTAAGGACCGTTGTCAGGGCCTCTCCTTCAATCTCGTCTAAAATGAATGAGGTCTTTGACTTTGCTCACGTTAGGACGAGATTCTCCTTTTCCTAATGGGCTGTAGGAATACGTAAGGGCCGTTGTCAGGGCCTCTTCCTCCATCTCATCTAAAATGAACGAGATCTTCGACTTTGCTCATGCTAGGATAAGATTCTCCTCCTATTTCTAACGGACTGTGGGGGCACGTAAGGGCCATTGTCAGGGACTCTCTCTTCATCTTGTCTAAAATGAATGAGGTCTTGGACTTTGCTCATGTTAGGATGAGGTTCTCCTCCTATTTCTAACGTGGCTACTTCTGATTGCTTCTTTCCTGTCATCATTCAATTTTTACACCAAGAAATAATAATATTAAAATGAAGGAGTTTTATTGTAGAAAAATTACTGATAGTACATCCTCAGATTTTTTTGAGTTCTAAGGTCGTGGGAGCATTGTTCTTTCGAGCTCCTTCAGATGATAAGTTTTGGGCCGGACGACCTCCACCACCTCATACGGACCTTTCCAATTTGGGATGAGCTTCCCCTGGCTCTGAGGTTGAGAGATGGCTACTCGTCGAAGTACTAAGTCTTCCACTTTGATTATTTTACTTCTGACTCTGGAGTTATAGTATCGAGCTATCTTTCATTTGTAGGTCGCCATCCGAACCTAGGCTTTCTTCCTTTTCTCTTCCAATAGGTCGAGATCGACTCTGAGGTCCTGTGGATTGTTCTGCTCGTTGAAGGCCATGACCCATGCTGATGGAACCTTAAGCTCAATCGAGATGACTGCCTCTATTCTAAAGGCCAAGGCATATGATGTTTCCCCAGTTGATAGTCTTTGAGTAGTTCGATATGTCCAGAGGATGTGGTAGAGTTCGTCCACTCAGGCTCCCTTTGCTTTGTCAAGTCTTGTCTTAATACCTTATAGTAGAGTTCGGTTGGTCACTTCAACTTCTTCATTTGCCTGTGGGTGAGCTACCGATGTGAAGTGGTAGGAGATATTTAGATCTTTGCAGAAGTTGGCAAACCTTATCCCGATGAATTATTGCCTGTTATCAGTTATAAAGGTTCGGGGCAGATCGAATCGATAGACTATTGACTTTTAGATGAAGTTTTATACCTTAGTCTCAGCAATTTTAGCTAGAGGTTCGGCTTCGATCCATTTGGTGAAGTAGTCGATTGCTACCAGAAGGAACTTTCGTTGTCCGGATGTCATCGAAAAAGGGCCAAGTATGTCCATTCCCCACTGTGCAAATGACCAGGGTGCACTTAGTAGAATAAGCTCGGAGGTCGGCCGTCTTTGTATGCTTGCATTCTTTTAACAGTGGTCATATTTTCTGACTTACTCCATAGAATCATGGTATAAGGTCGGCCAATAATACACTTATCGAAGTAGTTTTTATGATAGGGACCGGGCTCCTATATGACTTCCATAGATTCTCTCGTGCACTTTTCATAATGCGAAGTCGGCTTCTGAAGGTCGAAGATATTTCAACAACGGTAGCAAATACGACCTCTTATATAACTGGATCTCGTATGAAATATACCAAAAGGCTTGATTCTCGAATTTTCGAGCTTCTTTTGGGTCATGAGGAAGGACTCCCTCCTTGAGGTAGGTAACCAATGGATCGATCCAGCTCGGCTTGAGTTCTATCTGTAAAACGATCTATGATTTCTTTGAGCTTGGGCACTTCAGAGTCTCAAAAAATACTTCTTTGGGTAATTCGGCTAGAGCTAAAGTAGCCAACTTACAGAGGAGGTTGGCTCTTATATTTTCTGCCCTCGTAACCTATCGAATGCTGAAATAGCTGAAGATCGGAGTTAAGTCCTTTACTTTTTTAAGATATTTCATCATACTTTCCTCCCGCGCTTCATAGCTGCCACTAACTTGGTCGATCACTAATTAAAAATTACTGTAGACTTGAAGTCGATCTACTTTTAATTCTTTTGCTATTTTTAATCCAATGATCAGCGCTTCATACTCGGCCCCATTATTAGTCGTAGGAAATTCGAAGTGCAGCGCATACTCGACAACGATGCCTTCGGGGTTGACTAAGACTAACCTCGCATCCGCTCCAGCAGAGTTGGATGAACCATCCATATACAGAGTCCAAAAATCTTCTAGAAGGTTGGCTGTCTCTTCAGGAAGGTTCAGTTGCGATAGTAAAGCATCGATCTCATTTCGCTCAAGCTCGGCATCATCAAGAATGGTATATTTCATTACAAAATCTGCTAATATCTGCACTTTGATCGATGGCCGGGGTTGATAATTAATATCGAATTTCATGAGCTTAATTGCCCATTTTGCAATTCTTTTGGAAGTATCTATTTGCTGAAGAACTGTCTTTATTGGTTGATCTATGAGGACCGTTATGGTGTATCCCTAAAAGTAAGGTCAGAACCTTCTGGCAGCAATTAGAAGAGTAAGCCAATTTCTCTAGCTTTGAATACCTAGTCTCTATATCCCTTAGGACTCGACTTTTATAGTAGACCGGCCGCTGTATCTTCGCTTCCTCCTTGACTAGGACTACTGCCAAGGCCATCAAGGAGACCGCTAAGTACAAAAATAATTCTTCTCCAGATTTGGGTTTTGCCAGCAGTGGGGGTGAGCCGAGGTAGTTTTTGAGCTCCTCAAATGTCCGTTGGCACTCCATCATCTAGTAAAAATTCTTTGGTTGCTTGAGAACTTGGAAGAAGAGCATGCATCACTCGATCGATCTAGAGACGAAGCAATTTAGGGATATCACTTTTTCAGTCAAGCGCTAAACTTCTTCGATTATCTTTGGAGCGGTCATCTCTTGAATGGCTCGAATTTTCTTTGGATTTGCTTCAATCTCATGCCTCGACACCATAAACCCCAGAAACTTTTCAGAGGTCACACCAAAGGCGCACTTGGTCGGGTTCAACTTCATCTTATGCTTCCTAAGTGCACTGAAGGTTTCTTCAAGGTCGACAAGGTGGTTTATAGAAATTTAGCTTTTGATGAGTATATCATCTACATACACCTCCATATTACGATCGATATGCTTCTTGAAAATTTTGTTGACCAGGTGCTAGTACGCTGCCCTAGCATTCTTGAGCCCAAAGGACATAATCCTATAACAGTAAAGACTACGGTCAGTAACAAAAGCAATTTTCTTCTCATCCTTTAGCGTCATCCATATCTGATTATAGCCAGAGAAGGCATCCATGAAGGTGAGAAGCTCATGGCCCGAGGTTGTCTACTAATTGATCAATCTTGGAAAGAGGGTAGCTATCTTTTGGGCAGGCTTTATTCAGCTTTTTGAAGTCTATACATATCTTTCACTTGTTATTTGCCTTTTTGACGAGGACCACATTTGAGACCCAGGTCGGATAGTTTACTTTCTGGATAAATCCAGCTCTGAGGAGCTTACATACTTCTTTCGCAATTGCTTTCTGCCTCTCCGGAGCATGGCTGCATAGTTTCTCTTTGATCACCTGAGACTTCGGATCGACGTCCAGTCGATGTTCCATAACTTCGGCATCAATTCCTGTTATATCCATTGGAGCCCAGACAAAGACGTCTACATTCTTCCAGAGGAAGGTAACGAGCTGCTTCCGAACCTTATCCCCCAAGTTGGAGCCGATCTATACAGTGTGCTCCATATTTTCATCATTCAAGGGCATGAATATGAGGTCCTCCATAGGCTCACCTCGCTCCTCGATAAGATCATCTCGAACATCCAACCAATCAACAAGATAAAGATCGGACTATTCTTCCTTATGTAGGGCGATTGAGTAGCAGTATCTTGCCAGAGCTTGATTTCTTCTGACCTCTTCGATCCCATAATCTATCGAAAACTTCATCTTCAAATAATAAATTGATACCACTGTCTGAAGTGCATTTAGACCAGATCGACTGAGAATAATGATAGGAATGCGATGTTGTCGTTAAGATACTATGTTTATCAATTTAATCTGACTTTTTAAAATCATTAAAAATGCATAGATAGCAGTGAGTCCGATCGAATCCACAGGGAAGGTAGTATTTTTAGATTTAAAATCTTTAATTTTTGAAAAGAAAAAAAAAAGAATTTGAGTTTTTGAAATTAAAAGTGAAGTCAAAAAATTAAAAGCAAAAATTAAAAGGTGCAGAAATTTAAACTTGGTACTAAGATCTATTAGTTAGATCTTAGCATCTGCTTGCAATAAAATAAAAAAATAATAATTAAAGTATAGAAATTAAATTATAATAAAAATAAAAAGTAAGAAATTAAAATGCAAAAATAAAATTTTTATTAATTAAAATTTTAAAATTTAAATACATAGAATTAAAAAAAAAATAAAATAGCTTGATCTCTGATCTTGAATCGGCATTAGTAGAAAGATGGTGTAGAAGTTTGACTCTTCTTCTCGGCATCCATTGCTTCAAAGCAGCCTTTAACCCATAGCTTGGCTTCGCCCTGTACCAAAGCTTCACCTTGATCGAAGATGTTGATTTCTGGAGGCCTAGGATCCTTTTTATAGTGCTAGGATGGCTGGATATTTATTTCTAAAGGCAATATGGGATTACTAGCTTTTGTAATCGTCAAAAGATAAAGAAATTTGGATAAAATTTGAATCAAAATAGCCCTGATATGACTCGGGTAAATCTGGTGAAATCTGACCATTCAATAGGAATCCAACGATCCAAAAATCATCAAAATCAGATGCATATCAGCCCAGATCAGGTCGAATTAAATTCTGGCCATCCGATCGTGCGTTGATGGAGTCGGGAGTCTTGATCACCGTCGGGAGAATTCTGGACCATTGGATCTTCATCTCTTGGTTTTCTGGCCATCAGATCGCATTAGATCGTTGATAGAATTTGAATCAAGCCTGAAAATTACCACCGCCGTTCGATCTTGACCATAATCAACCGCAGCCGTCTGATCGCGCAATTACTGTTCCCATGGACCACGTGGATCGACCGTACCGCACACCATAACCAGCACTCTTGTCGCTAGGTGAAAAGACCAAAATACCCTGTGAGCCACGATAAATTTCTGTGGACCCCTTAAGGGTCTAGGTCCGCCATGTGGCAATCTCTAATTCATCGATTTCTGCTGAGCTGGCGATCCACGCTTGGATCATGGACCGACTGATGGCTTCAACGGCTGAGTCGGCTTTGATGGCTTAGCTTGGCTTGGTGGCTCGCTTACGGAGCCGGCTGAGCCATTTTCTTTTTTTTATTTAATTTTTATTTATTTTATTTTTTTAAAAAATTTATATCTTTTCTGTTTTAGCTCTATTTTACTTAAAATTTATTTTGTTATGATCAAAAAAATGAGCTCTTTCCATTGATAATAAAATTTTATTTTTTAATTTTTATTATTTTTTAATTAATTTTTTAATTAATAAAAATATGAATTTTTTAAAAATTATATATAAATTGATTAATAATTTTTAAAAATTAATATAAATTAATTAATAAATTAATACTTTTATTGATGAATTTATGATACTTATCACACCCTCCAACTTAAGCTTTGCTCATCCTCGAGTAAAGAAAGAATTTAGTTTTAAATATCTTTTAACTTTAGAGTTTCGAATTTTACCTAAGCAATTTTCAAAATGGCCATTGATATTCAGTAGAGCTTAAATGAGATATATCATTAGGATATTAATACTTATCAATAGAAATATTAAGTAAAGAACATTAAATTTTTTAGAATTTTTTCTAAATTATCCTATCTTTTATCTCTAATTTGTCTAAACTTTCATATAAGCAGGTATATTGCTACTTCCGTCCTTCATTTATTAATTTTTATTTTTATATTACCTACTTTTTGACGTGAATATCATTGCTTACTTAGGCAATGAGACCCGATTACTCGGTAAAAAATTAATATTTTTTTTAAATATTGTACCACTATTGAGTATCTTAACTCCTTAAGCTTTCTATTTGATCTATGTAGCAAGTCTTGGGCCAATGACTCCCAAATCAGTTGGCTTTAGGGCACTAGATATAGAATATCCCTCGGGCTTACTAGCTCGAATCAAATAGGCTACGAGTTAAGACTAGCTTTACAATGAGCTTCTTTGCCCTTTCCATCTTTTGATGCGAAACTCAATGCTTGCTTAGGCAAAGAGGTCCGATTACTCAGTGAGAAGTACTTGAAAACTATTTTATTAAAATAAATTTTTATATGAAGAAATGTATAGTTATCTTACACAAGCCTATAAAAAGTAGACTTTTTTTTGATGCTAATAGAAATAATTAGAAATGCTCCTAAGGAAAAACTTTTTATGTTCTAGACTTAACTCTTTATTGAATTTTCTTAATACTTGATTCCTTAATATCTCATAGATTCTCTAATCTGTGCATCAATTTTCTTTTAAAAATACTTAGTTTAATTCGATTCTTAAGCATAATCAGGTGTCTAAATACTAAATACTAACTTTTTTGAGGATTTAAAATTTTAAAATTTTTATTTTTCTCTTCCCCCAACTTAATCGACATTATCCTCAATGGAGAAGAAAAAAAATAAAGGATGTAATAAAGAACATGGAAGAATACACCTAACTCAGTATATTTTTGGTCCAGCACATGCCTTTGAAAATTTGAGCTCTCCCTCCAACTTATTCAAATTATCCTAAAAAAAAAAAACTAAAAAGATAAATTAGATAAAAACTAAATATTGGGTTGCCTCCCAACAAGCGCTAAGTTTACCATCTTCAGCCAGACACAATGTAGCTTATTATCCTGTGTCGAATATTGGATTGACAAATTTCAATGGTTTTGGATTGCCAATCTTCAGAAAGTTGATTTATAATCTCATTATTGATATATTCATTATTAATTTTAGGGATATAATTTTATGATTTCCATTCTCAGACCCATGTTTATTAAGAATTTCTTCCTATTTGTTCTTCTAAAATGCTCATGAATGGAGTTTTTGTATTAGGAGTTAAGTTTGATTCAATGGGTGCTGGAATGGTGACTAAAGGCAGTTTTAATTCTGAAGGTAAATTAATGTGATCTTGCTTAAACAACTCCATTGACATTTCATTACATGCCTCTTGATTTTTGTAAGAAGAACCAGCTTCTAGGGTTAAAGGGAATAGGACATTAGGTTTATAAGTCTCGGATAAATCATCTATTCTCTTTTTCTCTATTTCTATCTCATTTATATCATTTAAACTAGAACTAACATTCAGTACTAATTTTTGGCTTGGGTTCTTCTATGTGGTTAGTCTCAGTACTAATCAGTTTTTCTAAATTTTTATTTTGGCTAGCATCAGTACTAGCCTCTCTCACCTGATCTTGGTATGGGTCCATAAGAATCCTATAGCTTTTAAGTTCAGAAATTACTTTGGCATTCTCAAATTGGGGATTCTTAGGTGAGACATTAAATTGATAACTTGGTCCAGATGATTGGTGGACATTAGATGGGTTGTTTGAAATTGGTAGGTTCGGTAGTTGATCTAGTTCTCTCCTCATGTTAGACTCAACTAATTATCCTATTTGAGCTTCTAGTCTGACGATAGATTGCTGTTGAGTCAGAATCAATTATTGAAGTTGGTTAAATCTATCATCAGCTAGATTGGTCTGTTGAGGAGGTGGGTATGAAGGCTGATTATAATATGATGGCTGGGTAAACTGACTAGGCTGGCCATTATTATAGGCATAGTTTTGGTATTGGAGCCTATTTTGATAGTTTTGGATAGGTAACATTTGGGTTTGAGCCTGAGTCTGTTGGGATGTCCAAGAAAAATTAAAGTTACTCCAATCTGAATTATATGAATTTGAAAATGGGTCATTAATCAATTTGGAGTATCCTTGAGCAGCTTGAACTTATTCTTGGATAAAATATGAAAACTGTGCAGTCATAGGACATTCACTCACATGATGGGTTGGGCTAGCACAGATTAAATAATTCTTCTAATAATTAGAAGATGATGTGAATTGTGCAGAAGATTGTTGACCTAGGATTAGGAGTTGATCTATTTTCTGAGCAAGAAGATCAACTTTATCTAATTTTTGGACTATTAGGTTCAGATTAGCCATTTGATTATTATGTTTAATGTGAATCAACCATTCAATTAAGTTCAACTAAATCAGAAAAAATGATTTCCTACCATGCATGTATTAGTGTAACCCTAATGTATGGTTAAAAAAAAATTAGAATTTTTTTTTTATTTTATTATTATTATTATTTTATTATATTAAAAATTAATTTTTTTTAAATTATTTTATTTATTAATTTAATTTAATTTAATTTAATTATTATTTTTAATATTTTTTAGTTAGTTTAATTTTTATTTTATTTTATTTTATTTTATTTTTAGAGGAGTAAGAAGAAGAAAGAAAGAAGAGTTCTAAAGAAGAGGTCCTAAGGAGTCCTAGAACTAAGAAGAAATAGAAGAATTCGATTTAATTAGATTTAATGTTGGTTAGCAATCAAGTTGGTCAATCAATCCTGACTAAAGGTTGTCCTAGATCTAGACAGCTCCTAACTGCCAAGGTCACCTTCAAGCCCTCCAAGTGTAGAATTAGCCAATCAACTAGCCAGGTAAGTGTAAGATCGGTGGGAGTCCCTCCGTTGCTTGCCTTAGACACCAATTGTGCTTGGCCAGGTAAGCAAACGGAATCAATTAGAAACCACCTTCCTTCGGGCCCAATCATCCCTGAACCACTTTCCTAGACACCAGTCAAATTGACTTATCCTAACTCGGTTCAACTCTTAGGATTTCTTATCCTATTGAGCTCGAGTTCCTAGGGTTGATGTCTAATTGATTTTAAAATTAAAGGCTTAGGTCAATGCAGGATGTTGGTTGGTTATTTATGGGCTAAGGAAGGGTGATCAAATTCCCACCTTATCTTATTTAATTGGGTTATGCCCTTAATTTGGTTTAATATGGATATGCATGAAAAAAGAAAAAAAAATTCAATCAAAGGGTTTTATGCAATTTAAACTAGATGCATGCAACTAATTGAATTCTGAAAGACTTATCTTATCTCCAGCAATCACCAAAAAAAATAAAATAAAAAATAAAATAAAAATAAAAATAAAGATAAAAATAAAACTAATATGATGCATGCTCTAAGCAGTTAAGATTTTTAATCTTATCGTGAGATTTTTAATTAGATTTAAATAAATATTTTTTAAAATTAATTTAAAAATAAAATAAAATAAATAAAATAAAAAGAAAAGAGAACTAGGGTTAGGATTGATCTCACCAAGCAAAACTTTCTGATTCTTTTTGTTCTTTAATTTTTTTCTACAAAATAATAAAAAAAATTAGCAAGCAATATTTATAAGAAAATAAAAATTTTATTTATAATTTATTTATAGAAAAATTAAAGAGATCAAAAATTTAATGTCCGTGCCTTCTCCGACAACGACGCCAAAAATATGGTGCATTTATCGAAATTATTTTTAATAAATCAAAGAAATCAAAATAAAAAATCAAAAATATTCTCCGATAATGACGCCAAAAATATGATAGGAGTGCGATGTTGTCGTTAAGATACCGTATTTATCAGTTTAATTCGACTTCTTAAAATCATTGAAAATGCATAGATAGCAGTGAGTTGGGTCGAATCCATAGGAAAGATAGTGTTTTTAGATTTAAAATCTTTGATTTTAAAAAAAAAAAGAAAAGGATTTGAGTTTTTGAAATCAAAAGTGAAGTCGGAAAATTAAAAGCAAAAATTAAAAGATGCAGAAATTTAAACTTGGTACTAAGATCTATTAGTTAGATCTTAGCATCTACTTGCAATAAAATAAAAAGTAATAATTAAAGTATAAAAATTAAATTACAATAAAAATAAAAAGTAAAAAATTAAAATATAAAAATAAAATTTTTATTAATTAAAATTTTAGAATTTAAATACATAGAATTTTAAAAAAATAAAATAGCCTGATCTCTGATCTTGAATCGGCATTGGCAGAAAAATGGTGTAGAAGTTTGGCTCTTCTTCTCGGCACCCATTGCTTTGAAGTAGCCTTTAACTCATAGCCTAGCTTCGCCCTATACCAAAGCTTCACCTTGATCGAAGATGTTGATTTCTAGAGGCCTGGGATCTTTTTTATAGAGCTAGGAGGGCTGGATATTTATTTCTAAAGACAATATGGGATTACTAGCTTTTGTAATAGTCAAAATATAAAGAAATTTGGATAAAATTTGAATCAAAATAGCCCTGATATGACTCTAGTAAATCTGGTGAAATCTGGCCATTCAATAGGAATCCAACGGTCCAAAAATCATCAAAATCAGATGCATATTAGCCCAATAATGTGTCTTGGTCCGCATCTTGCATGGCATGAATGAAACAAAATTTGTCAGTGAATGGACATAGAGCATATGGCTACGAGCAAGGTTGGTTGTGTCTGTACTGGAGCCCATACCAATCAGCCAATGGCACGGCTTGGTATGCCCCCATGCCATTCTATGCCGGACCTGAACTGATATAGCAGAGAGAGTGAGAGAGAGGGAGAACTAGAGAGGAAAAAAGAGAGATGGAGGAGGGAAGGAGAGGGGAGGAAGGTTGGCATGGCCATTGGCTATAAAGGCCCTCGGATGATTGGAGGAGCAGGGAGAAGGAAGAACCGAGAGAGAAAAAAAAGAGAAGAGGGGGGGGGGGAGAGGGCCAGTGGTAGCCGTCGGAGGGCTGTAGAGGTCCTCGGATGGCCGGACTTCCCTTCCTACCCTCCTGTGGAAGTTAGGTCAACAAAAAAATAAAAGACGATTATTCGATCTGCAGCAAGACGGGGAGGGATATTTGACCATCCGTGGCCCTCCGGCGGGCACTGCTGGCCTCCCCACCCTCTCCTCCCCCTTCTCTTTTCCTCTCTCTAGGGGACGATAGAGCTTAGGTGGCCTCTATGGCCCTCTACCAGCCTTTCCAACCTTTCCCTCTTCTTCCCTTCTCTCCCCCTCTCTTTCTCTTTTCCTCTCTTTGCTTCTCCCTCCTTTTTGTCCTCGTTGGTATCTCATTTCAGATGCTAGAACCATCTTAGTTGACTCCCAATATGGTTCAGAACGTCCGAAATGGGCTGTTCTGTCTTGTTCAGCAAACCTTATGAGTCATATGTGCCCTCATCATGCCCACTACTACCTTCTTGGCCATTTAGTTTCACCGCAGCTCAGATTGTTATTAACATCATTATTTGTATTGCAAGATGATCTAGCCACTGGTTATCCATGGTCTTAGTGCTCTTGGAACTTGAGCGAATGGGCTTATGTTGCTTAAGTTGGCTTAGGCTATATCACTTAATCCTTGTTATATACGACCAAAATCTTTTTTCAAAAAATGGGCCATGAAGTTTGGTTCAAGATAGTTAACACAAATAGACAGACAAAAAAGATCGTGCAAATGAAAATTTGCATTTGTGAAGATGCACTGTCCTTTCATTAGTTTTCTTAAAAATTTTGTTGAAAGAGAATAGATGGTTTATCTATCAAAAAATGTTGTTATGATCCAAGTTATAAATCCTACACCTGAACTTGGTATCGTCAAGGATCAGGCTAGGATGGTACTAGGTGGTTACCATTTTGACACTTGGAACATATTTGCATCTTGGTGATTCATTAGGATGCTCTTTTTTATTTTCTGTTTCTTTGTTTCTTATTTCATTTGGTTTTTATTGATTTATAAAAAGCATATAATAGACTCGGGTAATCTGGTGAAATCGTGACATTCAATAGGGATCCAACGATCCAAAAATCATCCAAAATCAGATGCTATCAGGCCCAGATCAGGTCGAATTAAATTCTGGCCTTCCGATCGTCGTTGACTGGAGTCGGGAGTCTTGATCACCTCGGGGGAATTTCTGGACCATTGGTCTTCATTCCTGGTTTCTGGCCATCAGATTCGCATTAATCCGTTGATAGAATTTGAATCAAGACCTGAAAATTACCACACGCGTCGATCTTTGGACCATAATCAACCGCAGCCGTCTGATCGCGCAATTACTGTTCCCATGGACCACGTGGATCGACCGTACCGGCACACCATAACCAGCACTTCTTGTCGCTAAAAAGGTGAAAAGGACCAAAAATACCCTGTGAGCACGATAAATTCTGTGGGACCCCTTAAGGGCTAGGTCCGCCATGTGGCAATCTCTAATTCATCGATTTCTGCTGAGCTGCGCGATCCACGGCTTGGATCATGGGACCACTGATGGCTTCAACGCGCTTGAGTCGGCTTTGATGGCTAGCTTGGCTTGGTGGCTCGCTTACGGAGCGGCGAGCCATTTTCTTTTTTTTATTTAATTTTTATTTATTTTATTTTTAAAAAATTTAATCTTTTCTGTTTGTAGCTCTATTTTACTTAAAATTTATTTGGTTATGATTCAAAAAAAATGAGCTCTTTTCAATTGATAATAAAATTTATTTTTTATTTTTATTATTTTTTAATTAATTTTTTAAATTAATAAAAATATAATTTTTTTTAAAAATATATATAAATTGATTAATAATTTTTAAAAATTAATATAAATTTAATAATAAATTTAATTACTTTTATTGATGAATTTATGATACTTATCACGCCCTCCAACTTTAAAGCTTGCTCATCCTCGAGTTAAAAAAAGAATTTAGTTTTAAAATATCTTTTTTAACTTTAGAGTTTCGAATTTACCTAAGCAATTTAAAATGGCCATGATAGTTTCGAGTAGAGCTTAAATGAGATATACATTAGGGATATTTAATTACTTATCAATAGAAAATATGAAGTTAAAGAACATTAAATTTTTTAGAATTTTTTCTAAATGTATCCTATCTTTTATCTCTAAATTGTGTCTAACTTTCATATAAGCAGGGATATTGCTACTTCCGTCCTTCATTTATTAAATTTTTATTTATATTACCTACTTTTTGACGTGAATATCAATTGGCTTACTTAGGGCAATGAGACCCGATTAACTCGGTAAAAAAATTAATATTTTTTTTAAATATGTACCACTATTGAAGTATTTCTTAACTCCTTAAGCTTTTCTATTTGATCTATGTAGCATAGCTTGGGCCAATGACTCCCAAATCAGTTGGCTTAGGCGCAACAGATATAAGAATATCCCTCGGGCTTAACTAGTCGAATCAAATAGGCTACGAGTTAAGACTAGCTTTACAATGAGCTTCTTTGCCCTTTCCATCGTTTGATGCGAAATCTCAATGCTTGCTTTAGGCAAAGAGGTCCGATTACTCAGTGAGAAGTACTTTGAAAACTATTTTATTAAATTAAATTTTTATATAAGAAATGTATAGTATCTTACACAAAGCCTATAAAAAGTAGACTTTTTTTTTATAGCTAATAGAAATTAATATAAAATGCTCTAAGGAAAAACTTTTTTATGTTCTAGGACTTAACTCTTTATTGAATTTTTTCTTAGTACTTGATTCCTAATATCTCAATAGATTTCTCCGAATCTGTGCATCAATTTTCTTTTAAAAATTACTTAGTTTAATTCGATTCTTAAGCATAATCAGGTGGTCTAAAATACTTAAATACTAAAACTTTTTTGAGGATTTTAAAATTTAAAATTTTTTATTTTCCTTCCCCCAACTTAATCGATATTATCCTCAATGAGAAGAAAAAAATAAAGAGTGTTAATAAAGAACATGGAAGAATACACCTAACTCAGTATATTTTTTGGTCCAGCACATGACCTTTGAAAATTTGAGCTTCTCCCTCCAACTTATTTCAAATTATTCTAAAAAAAAACTTAAAAGATAAATTAGATGAAAACTAAATAAATTGGGTTGCCTCCCAACAAGCGTTAAGTTTTACATCTTCAAGCCAGACACAATGTACTTATTAGTCCTGTGTCGAATATTGGATTGACAAATTTCAATGATTTGGATTTCAATCTTAAGAAAGTTAATTTTTAATCTCATTATGATATATTTATTATTAATTTAGGGATATATTTTATGATTTCATTCTCAGACCCATGTTTATTAAGAATTCTTCTATTTGTTCTTCTAAAATGGCTCATTGAATTAGATTTTTGTATTAGGAGTTAAAGTTTGATTTCAATGGGTGCTGGAATTGGTGACTAAAGGCAGTTTTAATTCTGAAGGTAAATTAATGTGATCTTGCTTAAAACAAACTTCATTGACATTCATTACATGCCTCTTGATTTTTGTAAGAAGAACCAGCTTCTTAGAAGTTAAAGGGAATAGACATTAGGTTTAATAAGGTCTCGGAATTAAATCATCTATTCTCTTTTTCTCTTATGGATCTAATCTCATGTATATCATTTAAACTAAACAACATTAGTACTAATTTTGGTTTGGGTTCTTCTATGTGGTTAGTGCTCCAGTACTAATCAGTTTTTCTAAATTTTATTTTGGCTAGCATCAGTACTAGCCTCTCTCACCTGATCTTGGTATGGGTCCATAAAGAATCCTATAGCTTTAAGTTCAAGGAAATTACTTTTGTCATTCTCAAATTGGGGATTCTTAGGTGAAGATATTAAATTATAACTTGGTCCAGATAGATTGTGGACATTAGATGGGTGTTGAAAATTGGTAGGTTCGGTAGTTGATCAGTCTCTCCTCATGTTAGACTCACTAATTATCTTATTTGCAGCTCTAGGTCTGAGCATAGATTGCTTGAAGTCTAAATCAATTATTGAAGTGGTTAAATCTATCATCGGCTAGAATTGGTCTGGTTGATGGAGGTGGGGTATGAAGGGCTGATTATAATATTATGGCTGGGTAAAACTACTAGGCTGGCCATTATTATTAGGATAGTTTTGGTATTGGAGCCTATTTTGAAGTTTTGGATAGTTGGTAACATTTGGGTTGAGCCTGATCTGTTGGGGTGGTCCAAGAAAATAAAGTTACTTCAAATCTGATTATATAAATTTAAAAATGGGTCATTAATCAATTTGGAGTATTTCTTGAGCAGCTTGAATTATTCTTGGATAAAATATGAAAACTGTTGCAGCCGTAGGACATTCACTCCACATATGGGTTGGGCGTAGCACAGAGTAAATAATTCTTCTAATAATTGGAGGAAGATGATGTGAATTGTGCAGAAGATTGTTGACCTAAAATTAGAGAGTTGATCTATTTTCTGAGCAAGAAGATCAACTTTATTCTAATTTTGGACTATTAGGTTTCAATCAGAAATTAGCCACTTTGATTATTATGTTTTATGTGAATCAAACAATTCAATTAAGTTCAACTAAATCAGAAAAAATGATTTCCTACCATCATGTATTAGTGAACCCTAATGTATGGTTAAAAAAAAATTAGAGTTTTTTTTTTATTTTATTTGTATATTATTATTATTATTAAAATAATTTTTTAAATATTTTATTTATTAATTAATTTTAATTTAATTTAATTATTATTTTTAATATTTTTTAGATAGTTTAATTTTTATTTTATTTTTATTTTTATTTATTTTTAAGGAGTAAGAAAAGAAAGAAAGAAGAGTTTCTAAAGAAGAGGTCCTAAGGAGGCCTAGAACTAAGAAGAAATAGAAGAATTCGATTTAATTAGATTTAATGTTGGTTAGCAAATCAAGATTAGGTGCAATCAATCCTGACTTAAAGGTTGTCTAGATCTAGTCAGCTCCTAACATGCCAGGTCACCTTCAAATCCTCCAAGTGTAGAATTAGCCAATCAAACTAGCCAGGTAAGGTAAGATCGATGGGAGTCCCTCCTTGCTTGCCTTTAGACACCAATTGTGCTTGGCCAAGTAAGCAAACGGAATCAATTAAAAAACCAACTTTCCTCGGGGCCCAATCATTCCTGAACCCACGTTTCCTAGGACACCAGTCAAATGACTTATCTAACTCGCACGTTCAACTCTTAGGATTTCTTATGCTATTGAGCTCGAGTTCCTAGAGATTATGTCTAATGTGATTTTAAATTAAAGGCTAGTTCAATGCAATATGTTGGTTGGTTATTTATGGGGTAAGGAAGGGTGATCAAATTCCCACCTTATCTTATTTAATTGGTTATTGTCCCTTAATTTCGGTTTAATATGGAGTTGATGCAATGAAAAAAGAAAAAAAATTCAATCAAAAGGCGTTTTATGCAATTTAAACTTAGATGCGATGCAACTAATTGATTCAAAAAGACTTATCTTATCTCCCAGCAATCACCAAAAAAAATAAAAAGAAAAAATTAAAATAAAAATAAAAATAAAAGATAAAATAAAAACTAATTAGGATGCATGCTCTAAGCAGTTTAAGCATGGTTTAATCTTATCGTTGAGATTTTAATTAGATTTAAATAAATATATTTTAAAATTAATTATACAGAGTCCAAAAATCTTCTAGAAGGTTGGCTGTCTCTTCAGGAAGGTTCAGTTGCGATAGTAAAGCATCGATCTCATTTCGCTCAAGCTCGGCATCATCAAGAATGGTATATTTCATTACAAAATCTGCTAATATCTGCACTTTGATCGATGGCCGGGGTTGATAATTAATATCGAATTTCATGAGCTTAATTGCCCATTTTGCAATTCTTTTGGAAGTATCTATTTGCTGAAGAACTGTCTTTATTGGTTGATCTATGAGGACCGTTATGGTGTATCCCTAAAAGTAAGGTCAGAACCTTCTGGCAGCAATTAGAAGAGTAAGCCAATTTCTCTAGCTTTGAATACCTAGTCTCTATATCCCTTAGGACTCGACTTTTATAGTAGACCGGCCGCTGTATCTTCGCTTCCTCCTTGACTAGGACTACTGCCAAGGCCATCAAGGAGACCGCTAAGTACAAAAATAATTCTTCTCCAGATTTGGGTTTTGCCAGCAGTGGGGGTGAGCCGAGGTAGTTTTTGAGCTCCTCAAATGTCCGTTGGCACTCCATCATCTAGTAAAAATTCTTTGGTTGCTTGAGAACTTGGAAGAAGAGCATGCATCACTCGATCGATCTAGAGACGAAGCAATTTAGGGATATCACTTTTTCAGTCAAGCGCTAAACTTCTTCGATTATCTTTGGAGCGGTCATCTCTTGAATGGCTCGAATTTTCTTTGGATTTGCTTCAATCTCATGCCTCGACACCATAAACCCCAGAAACTTTTCAGAGGTCACACCAAAGGCGCACTTGGTCGGGTTCAACTTCATCTTATGCTTCCTAAGTGCACTGAAGGTTTCTTCAAGGTCGACAAGGTGGTTTATAGAAATTTAGCTTTTGATGAGTATATCATCTACATACACCTCCATATTACGATCGATATGCTTCTTGAAAATTTTGTTGACCAGGTGCTAGTACGCTGCCCTAGCATTCTTGAGCCCAAAGGACATAATCCTATAACAGTAAAGACTACGGTCAGTAACAAAAGCAATTTTCTTCTCATCCTTTAGCGTCATCCATATCTGATTATAGCCAGAGAAGGCATCCATGAAGGTGAGAAGCTCATGGCCCGAGGTTGTCTACTAATTGATCAATCTTGGAAAGAGGGTAGCTATCTTTTGGGCAGGCTTTATTCAGCTTTTTGAAGTCTATACATATCTTTCACTTGTTATTTGCCTTTTTGACGAGGACCACATTTGAGACCCAGGTCGGATAGTTTACTTTCTGGATAAATCCAGCTCTGAGGAGCTTACATACTTCTTTCGCAATTGCTTTCTGCCTCTCCGGAGCATGGCTGCATAGTTTCTCTTTGATCACCTGAGACTTCGGATCGACGTCCAGTCGATGTTCCATAACTTCGGCATCAATTCCTGTTATATCCATTGGAGCCCAGACAAAGACGTCTACATTCTTCCAGAGGAAGGTAACGAGCTGCTTCCGAACCTTATCCCCCAAGTTGGAGCCGATCTATACAGTGTGCTCCATATTTTCATCATTCAAGGGCATGAATATGAGGTCCTCCATAGGCTCACCTCGCTCCTCGATAAGATCATCTCGAACATCCAACCAATCAACAAGATAAAGATCGGACTATTCTTCCTTATGTAGGGCGATTGAGTAGCAGTATCTTGCCAGAGCTTGATTTCTTCTGACCTCTTCGATCCCATAATCTATCGAAAACTTCATCTTCAAATAATAAATTGATACCACTGTCTGAAGTGCATTTAGACCAGATCGACTGAGAATAATGATAGGAATGCGATGTTGTCGTTAAGATACTATGTTTATCAATTTAATCTGACTTTTTAAAATCATTAAAAATGCATAGATAGCAGTGAGTCCGATCGAATCCACAGGGAAGGTAGTATTTTTAGATTTAAAATCTTTAATTTTTGAAAAGAAAAAAAAAAGAATTTGAGTTTTTGAAATTAAAAGTGAAGTCAAAAAATTAAAAGCAAAAATTAAAAGGTGCAGAAATTTAAACTTGGTACTAAGATCTATTAGTTAGATCTTAGCATCTACTTGCAATAAAATAAAAAAATAATAATTAAAGTATAGAAATTAAATTATAATAAAAATAAAAAGTAAGAAATTAAAATGCAAAAATAAAATTTTTATTAATTAAAATTTTAAAATTTAAATACATAGAATTAAAAAAAAAATAAAATAGCTTGATCTCTGATCTTGAATCGGCATTAGTAGAAAGATGGTGTAGAAGTTTGACTCTTCTTCTCGGCATCCATTGCTTCAAAGCAGCCTTTAACCCATAGCTTGGCTTCGCCCTGTACCAAAGCTTCACCTTGATCGAAGATGTTGATTTCTGGAGGCCTAGGATCCTTTTTATAGTGCTAGGATGGCTGGATATTTATTTCTAAAGGCAATATGGGATTACTAGCTTTTGTAATCGTCAAAAGATAAAGAAATTTGGATAAAATTTGAATCAAAATAGCCCTGATATGACTCGGGTAAATCTGGTGAAATCTGACCATTCAATAGGAATCCAACGATCCAAAAATCATCAAAATCAGATGCATATCAGCCCAGATCAGGTCGAATTAAATTCTGGCCATCCGATCGTGCGTTGATGGAGTCGGGAGTCTTGATCACCGTCGGGAGAATTCTGGACCATTGGATCTTCATCTCTTGGTTTTCTGGCCATCAGATCGCATTAGATCGTTGATAGAATTTGAATCAAGCCTGAAAATTACCACCGCCGTTCGATCTTGACCATAATCAACCGCAGCCGTCTGATCGCGCAATTACTGTTCCCATGGACCACGTGGATCGACCGTACCGCACACCATAACCAGCACTCTTGTCGCTAGGTGAAAAGACCAAAATACCCTGTGAGCCACGATAAATTTCTGTGGACCCCTTAAGGGTCTAGGTCCGCCATGTGGCAATCTCTAATTCATCGATTTCTGCTGAGCTGGCGATCCACGCTTGGATCATGGACCGACTGATGGCTTCAACGGCTGAGTCGGCTTTGATGGCTTACTTGGCTTGGTGGCTCGCTTACGGAGCCGGCTGAGCCATTTTCTTTTTTTTATTTAATTTTTATTTATTTTATTTTTTTAAAAAATTATATCTTTTCTGTTTTAGCTCTATTTTACTTAAAATTTATTTTGTTATGATCAAAAAAATGAGCTCTTTTCATTGATAATAAAATTTTATTTTTTAATTTTTATTATTTTTTAATTAATTTTTTAAATTAATAAAAATATAATTTTTTTAAAAATTATATATAAATTGATTAATAATTTTTAAAAATTAATATAAATTAATTAATAAATTAATACTTTTATTGATGAATTTATGATACTTATCACGCCCTCCAACTTAAGCTTTGCTCATCCTCGAGTAAAAAAAGAATTTAGTTTTAAATATCTTTTAACTTTAGAGTTTCGAATTTTACCTAAGCAATTTTCAAAATGGCCATTGATATTCAGTAGAGCTTAAATGAGATATATCATTAGGATATTAATACTTATCAATAGAAATATTAAGTAAAGAACATTAAATTTTTTAGAATTTTTTCTAAATTATCCTATCTTTTATCTCTAATTTGTCTAAACTTTCATATAAGGCAGGTGTATTGCTACTTCCGTCCTTCATTTATTAATTTTTATTTTTATATTGCCCACTTTTTGATGCGAATATCATTGCTTACTTAGGCAATGAGGACCCGATTACTCGGTGGAAAAAATTAATTTTTTTTTTTTTTAACGTATTGTACCACTATTGAGTGTCTTAACTCCTTAAGCTTTCTATTTGATCCATGTAGCGAGTCTTGGGCCAATGACTCCCAAACCAGTTGGCTTTAGGGCACTAGGTATAGAATACCCCTCGGGCTTACTAGCTCGAATCAAATAGGCTACGAGTTAAGACTAGCTTTACAACGAGCTTCTTTGCCCTTCCCATCTTTTGATGCGAAACTCAATGCTTGCTTAGGCAAAGAGGCCCGGTTACTCAGTGAGAAGTACTTGAAAACTATTTTATTAAAATAAATTTTTATATGAAGAAATGTATAGTTATCCCTACACAAGCCTATAAAAAGTAGACTTTTCTTTGATGCTAATAGAAATAATTAGAAATGCTCCAAGGAAAAACTTTTTATGTTCTAGACTTAACTCTTTATTGAATTTTCTTAATACTTGATTCCTCAATATCTCATAGATTCTCTAATCTGTGCATCAATTTTCTTTTAAAAATGCTTAGTTTAATTCGATTCTTAAGCATAATCAGGTGTCTAAATACTAAATACTAACTTTTTTGAGGACTTAAAATTTTAAAATTTTTATTTTTCTCTTCCCCCAACTTAATCGACATTGTCCTCAATGGAGAAGAAAAAAATAAAGGATGTAATAAAGAACATGGAAGAATACACCTAACTCAGTATATTTTTGGTCCAGCACATGCCTTTGAAAATTTGAGCTCTCCCTCCAACTTATTCAAATTATCCTAAAAAAAAAAAACTAAAAAGATAAATTAGATAAAAACTAAATATTGGGTTGCCTCCCAACAAGCGCTAAGTTTACCATCTTCAGCCAGACACAATGTAGCTTATTATCCTGTGTCGAATATTGGATTGACAAATTTCAATGGTTTTGGATTGCCAATCTCAGAAAGTTGATTTTTAATCTCATTATTGATATATTTATTATTAATTTTAGGGATATATTTTATGATTTCATTCTCAGACCCATGTTTATTAAGAATTTCTCCTATTTGTTCTTCTAAAATGCTCATGAATGGAGTTTTTGTATTAGGAGTTAAGTTTGATTCAATGGGTGCTGGAATGGTGACTAAAGGCAGTTTTAATTCTGAAGGTAAATTAATGTGATCTTGCTTAAACAACTTCATTGACATTTCATTACATGCCTCTTGATTTTTGTAAGAAGAACCAGCTTCTAGAGTTAAAGGGAATAGGACATTAGGTTTATAAGTCTCGGATAAATCATCTATTCTCTTTTTCTCTATTTCTATCTCATTTATATCATTTAAACTAGAACTAACATTAGTACTAATTTTTGGTTTGGGTTCTTCTATGTGGTTAGTCTCAGTACTAATCAGTTTTTCTAAATTTTTATTTTGGCTAGCATCAGTACTAGCCTCTCTCACCTGATCTTGGTATGGGTCCATAAGAATCCTATAGCTTTTAAGTTCAGAAATTACTTTGGCATTCTCAAATTGGGGATTCTTAGGTGAGATATTAAATTGATAACTTGGTCCAGATGATTGGTGGACATTAGATGGGTTGTTTGAAATTGGTAGGTTCGGTAGTTGATCTAGTTCTCTCCTCATGTTAGACTCAACTAATTATCCTATTTGAGCTTCTAGTCTGACGATAGATTGCTGTTGAGTCAGAATCAATTATTGAAGTTGGTTAAATCTATCATCAGCTAGATTGGTCTGTTGAGGAGGTGGGTATGAAGGCTGATTATAATATTATGGCTGGGTAAACTGACTAGGCTGGCCATTATTATAGGCATAGTTTTGGTATTGGAGCCTATTTTGATAGTTTTGGATAGGTGGTAACATTTGGGTTTGAGCCTGAGTCTGTTGGGGTGTCCAAGAAAAATTAAAGTTACTTCAATCTGAATTATATAAATTTAAAAATGGGTCATTAATCAATTTGGAGTATTCTTGAGCAGCTTGAATTTATTCTTGGATAAAATATGAAAACTGTGCAGCCGTAGGACATTCACTCACATGATGGGTTGGGCTAGCACAGATTAAATAATTCTTCTAATAATTAGAAGATGATGTGAATTGTGCAGAAGATTGTTGACCTAAAATTAGGAGTTGATCTATTTTCTGAGCAAGAAGATCAACTTTATCTAATTTTTGGACTATTAGGTTCAGATTAGCCATTTGATTATTATGTTTAATGTGAATCAACCATTCAATTAAGTTCAACTAAATCAGAAAAAATGATTTCCTACCATGCATGTATTAGTGTAACCCTAATGTATGGTTAAAAAAAAATTAGATTTTTTTTTTATTTTATTATTATTATTATTTTATTATATTAAAAATTAATTTTTTAAATTATTTTATTTATTAATTTAATTTAATTTAATTTAATTATTATTTTTAATATTTTTTAGATAGTTTAATTTTTATTTTATTTTATTTTATTTTATTTTTAGAGGAGTAAGAAGAAGAAAGAAAGAAGAGTTCTAAAGAAGAGGTCCTAAGGAGTCCTAGAACTAAGAAGAAATAGAAGAATTCGATTTAATTAGATTTAATGTTGGTTAGCAATCAAGTTGGTCAATCAATCCTGACTAAAGGTTGTCCTAGATCTAGACAGCTCCTAACTGCCAAGGTCACCTTCAAGCCCTCCAAGTGTAGAATTAGCCAATCAACTAGCCAGGTAAGTGTAAGATCGGTGGGAGTCCCTCCGTTGCTTGCCTTAGACACCAATTGTGCTTGGCCAGGTAAGCAAACGGAATCAATTAAAAACCACCTTCCTTCGGGCCCAATCATCCCTGAACCACTTTCCTAGACACCAGTCAAATTGACTTATCCTAACTCGGTTCAACTCTTAGGATTTCTTATCCTATTGAGCTCGAGTTCCTAGGGTTGATGTCTAATTGATTTTAAATTAAAGGCTTAGGTCAATGCAATATGTTGGTTGGTTATTTATGGGCTAAGGAAGGGTGATCAAATTCCCACCTTATCTTATTTAATTGGGTTATGTCCTTAATTTGGTTTAATATGGATATGCATGAAAAAAGAAAAAAAAATTCAATCAAAGGGTTTTATGCAATTTAAACTAGATGCGTGCAACTAATTGAATTCTAAAAGACTTATCTTATCTCCAGCAATCACCAAAAAAATAAAATAAAAAATAAAATAAAAATAAAAATAAAGATAAAAATAAAACTAATATGATGCATGCTCTAAGCAGTTAAGATTTTTAATCTTATCGTGAGATTTTTAATTAGATTTAAATAAATATTTTTTAAAATTAATTTAAAAATAAATAATAAAATAAATAAAATAAAAAGAAAAGAGAACTAGGGTTAGGATTGATCTCATCAGGCAAAACTTTTGATTCTTTTTGTACTTTATTTTTTTTCTACAAAATAATAAAAAAATTAGCAAGCAATATTTATAAGAAAATAAAAATTTTATTTATAATTTATTTATAGAAAAATTAAAGAGATCAAAAATTTAATGTCCGTGCCTTCTCCGACAACGACGCCAAAAATATGGTGCATTTATCGAAATTATTTTTAATAAATCAAAGAAATCAAAATAAAAAATCAAAAATATTCTCCGATAATGACGCCAAAAATATGATAGGAGTGCGATGTTGTCGTTAAGATACCGTATTTATCAGTTTAATTCGACTTCTTAAAATCATTGAAAATGCATAGATAGCAGTGAGTTGGGTCGAATCCATAGGAAAGATAGTGTTTTTAGATTTAAAATCTTTGATTTTTGAAAAAAAAAAAAAAAAGGATTTGAGTTTTTGAAATCAAAAGTGAAGTCGGAAAATTAAAAGCAAAAATTAAAAGATGCAGAAATTTAAACTTGGTACTAAGATCTATTAGTTAGATCTTAGCATCTACTTGCAATAAAATAAAAAGTAATAATTAAAGTATAAAAATTAAATTACAATAAAAATAAAAAGTAAAAAATTAAAATATAAAAATAAAATTTTTATTAATTAAAATTTTAGAATTTAAATACATAGAATTTTAAAAAAATAAAATAGCCTGATCTCTGATCTTGAATCGGCATTGGCAGAAAAATGGTGTAGAAGTTTGGCTCTTCTTCTCGGCACCCATTGCTTTGAAGTAGCCTTTAACTCATAGCCTAGCTTCGCCCTATACCAAAGCTTCACCTTGATCGAAGATGTTGATTTCTAGAGGCCTGGGATCTTTTTTATAGAGCTAGGAGGGCTGGATATTTATTTCTAAAGACAATATGGGATTACTAGCTTTTGTAATAGTCAAAATATAAAGAAATTTGGATAAAATTTGAATCAAAATAGCCCTGATATGACTCTAGTAAATCTGGTGAAATCTGGCCATTCAATAGGAATCCAACGGTCCAAAAATCATCAAAATCAGATGCATATTAGCCCAGATAAGGTCGGATTAAATTCTGGCCATCTGATCGCACGTTGATGGAGGAAATCTGGCTGCAAATCATGCGTCGGGAGTCTTGATCACCGCTAGGAGCATTCTAGATCGTTGGATCTTCATCTCTTAGTTTTTTGGCCATCGCATTGCACCAGATCGTTGATAGAATTTGAATCAAGCCTGGAAATCACCACCACCATCCGATCTTGACCATAATCAACCGCAGCCATCCGATCGCGCAATTACTGTTCCCATAGACTACGTGGACCGGCCGCACGGCATACCACAACCAATCAGCGCTCTTGTCGATAAGTGAAAAGACCAAAATACCCTATGAGCCACGATAAATTTCTGTGGACCCTTTAAGGGTTTAGGTCCGCATGTGGCAATCTCTAATTCGTCGATTTCTGCTGAGCTGACGGTCCATGCCTGGATCGTGGACCAGCTAATGACTTCAACGGCTGAGCTAGCTTTGATGGCTTGGCTTGGCTTGGTGGCTCGGCTTACGGAGCCGGCTGAGCCATTTTCTTTTTTTATTTAATTTTTATTTATTTTATTTCTTTAAAAATTTATATCTTTTCCGTTTTAGCTCCATTTTACTTAAAATTTATTTCGTTGTGATCAAAAAAATGAGCTCTTTCCATTGATAATAAAATTTTATTTTTTAATTTTTATTATTTTTTAATTAATTTTTTTAATTAATAAAAATATGAATTTTTTAAAAATTATATATAAATTGATTAATAATTTTTAAAAATTAATATAAATAAATTAATAAATTAATACTTTTATTGATGAATTTATGATGCTTATCAAATAACATTATAGGCAGACGGAGTCCTTACGACTAAAAAGTTGATCTATGCCTTAGCCAATTTTGGACGTTACCCCGTAGTCACGGCCAAAGTTATTATGCCCTCAACTGGTACAGTATCGCCAGTGAAGCCCATCAATGGAGAGTTCATAGGCCCCAAGTGATTATCAAATAGGGACATTTTTGAGAAGGTATCGTAAAATAATATGTCGGCCAAGCTTCCATTATCTACCAAAATACGGCGTACATCATAATCAGCAATGTTTAAAGATATTACAACCACATCATTATGGAGGAATTGGATTTTCTGAGCATTTGCCTTAGTGAAGGTTATGGGTTCTTCAATCCTCTGTCTCTTCACCAATCTCCCAGATTCGCTGGCCTCTCCTTATCGAAGTCCCTCCGAGATCGTGTTAATGATGCCAAGAGACGGCCGATCTTCTTATTGATCCTCCTCACTTGATGGCTCAGGCTGCAGCAATGCCCTCGATCAATCTTTCCACCTTTTAGATCGTTACCGTAGAAATCAACCTAATCTGCCTTGCTTAATGAGCTCCTCGATTTCATCCTGGAGTTGGATACACTCCTCAATGTCGTGACCATGATCACGATGATAAAAGTAGAACTTGTTAGGATTGCCCTTGCTAGGGTGAGAGCGTATCCTTTTTGGCCTTGGCAGTTGCTCCTTGATTTCCATCAGCACTTGGATTTTAGCAGCATTGAGGGGAGCGTAGTTGTGAAATCTTCGTTGGAGAGAATCTCGTCGCTTCCTCTTGTTCGGGCTTCTCTATCTCCAAGCTCGAGGGAAAGTTCGGACTTGCTTTCATTCAGAGAGAGTTCGGAAGCATGGCCTAACTTCGCTCAACTTTCCTTCCTCGGTAGGTTCGCATAGCTCGTCGATTTGCTGTTTATCAAAGGCTTCATCATCCCTGGCTTTGAAGGCCTCTTCATCTCGGGCATAACCTTCAACCCGAGCTAGCAGATCGACAAAGTCCCTAGGATACTTCTTTTCTAGAGAGAATAGCAAATCATTCTTCTGGAGGCCGCCCTTGAGTGCGATCATTGTGACTAATTGGTCTAGATTTTGGATCTCCAATGTAGCGGCATTAAATTGGGTAACATAAGCCCGGATGGTCCCTCCTTTTATTTGATATTCATCAAAAAATCCGAACCTTGGTGCGGACGTCTGCTGCTGACGAAGTAAGCCGTGAACTGATGGCTCATCTAATCAAAGAAAAAGATGGTACCTGGCTTAAGTATCAAGTACCAATTTTTGGCGGCTCTCTTGAGGGTGGACGGAAAAGTCCGGCACAAAATAGCATTTGACGCATCGTGGAGCAATATTATTATTCAGAAGGCATTCAGGTGATCGACCGGATCGGAGGTTCCATCGTAACTCTCGAACTACGGGAGCTTGAAGTTCGACGGGATCGATTTCTGCACGATTCTTTGAAAAAAAGGAGGGTCGATGTGAATATCATTACCGTCTGAGGAGGGAGTATGATGGAGCTCTTCAATTTATCGACTCATTTCTAAGAGCCTTTGATCCAGAAGAACTTCATGATTGTTGATCTTCAGGGTTTTCTGATGGAACGGATGCAAAATTTTCCCCTGGGTCGAGTCATGGTCTGAGCATGGGTCTTCCATCCTCTGCTTTTCTTTTTCGAAAATCAAAGATCGGGTAGCCGAGATCGGTCATTCCTAGATTGGACCACGAGGCTCTGAAGAAGCTTGTTCTGGCCGAACTGATACCGGGGCCTATCGATGTATGGCTTGCATTGCATCCGCGAGGCCACGAACCTGCTGGACCAGCAAGTTGAACTGCTCTACATCCATCATGGCTGCAGGTGGATCCTGAGTTACTGGAGCTGAAATGGTTGTATCTGGATGGGTTCTAGCTGCAGACGCTATGGATCGTCGAGTCGAAGATTTCTGAAGAGGCATTCTATCTGTAAAGAACTCTAAAGAGAATAGAGAAAGATCGCTGCTGAGCACTCCTTTAAGATAAGGTTCAGACCCTCCTTCTAGCGCCAATTCTGCTGGTGCAGAATTTGGTTGATGTCGGATCGAGCTGGAGTCGTGGAAGACGAGATCGCCGTCGGTGACCTACAAAATAAAGTTTCATCTGGAGTGGTGGTGGTGGCTCCGGTAGGATCCTCCGACGGTCAAGTTAGCTCTTTTGGCCAACAGAAATGGAGTGCTCAGAGAGGAGTTCGGCAGAGTTTCGGAAAGAAAAAGAAAGCTTAGAGAAAACGTGTCTGGAGGGTCCCTTTTTATAGACGGAGCTTATCGTAACCGTCCTAATAAATGCCGATCGTGATTGTCATGATAAATGTCGATCGTGATTATCTTGATAAATGACAATTATAATTATCATGATAATTATAACCGTTCAGTAGTGGGATCACCTATAGGAATCCGTCTGAAGGAATAGTTTGGCTCCCATAAGAGCCCAACTGTTGGAGGAGTCCGGAAGGAATTCGGCTTCCATAGAAACTCGGTTGCTAAAAGAGTTCGAAAGAAGTTCGGCTACTGAGAAGTTCGGCCGACTGAAGAGGTTCGACTGGGGCTCGGTCGCTGAGAAGTTCGACTAGATTTGGCTGCTAGATAGTTCAGCCACTGAATGAATTCGGCTGTTAGGGAAAAAATTTTTGATTGAAGCTCTTTCATGATTACCAGTTGCATTAGACTAAGCTTCAGAGTGGACTTCGATGGGAGCGAGATTTATCCCTAACAGATGCTATTTTCTTGCTACACTACCACACCAAAACTCATGTCGATAGTGTTAGTTATGTTTGTAATTATGGATAGGTCTTGTGTCAGATAAAGAATGCAATGACTCCCATGATTCAGCATGATTACTACTATTGGATCGAGTCAATTCTAAGATACTGTCTACGGATCATATATTTTTTTTAAAATCATGGCCACATACTGTATTTTCTGTTATTCAGTCTGAGAGTCATTTTTTAAAAAAAATAAAATATTTTTAAAATTCTAAAATCTTAATTAATGTTGCCCAAGTGGGAGAATATGAGAATTTTCTTAATTATGGGCTATCATTAATTAATTATTTTATTTATTTATTAAAAATATACTGATTATGTAATTCAGATTGATAGACATGATTGTAAGTCCAATATTGTTTGTGATCCTTTTATTTTAGGCTAAGTGTACCTTATTTTGAGTTGGTGTGGTTAGGACGGCTCAATGTAGGCTTTAGCCCGATATGAACTCATGATGGATGGACCTATTAGGATTTTATTTTATTTGACTAGGTCCCCTCTTTACTTCCTATAAATACCATGAGATTAGTTCTCGACTTACCCCATCAAATAGCCGTCTGTTGAGAGGAAGCTGGTGGAGAAAAATTTGGTTCCGGTATTCATCTGAGCATTTGCTGCTATCATTTTTCATAAATTAATGATGAACACGGATATGCATCTATCTTTTGTATTTTAATCTTCTGTAATAATTCATGAAAATTATTTACAGTCTCTTGAAGACATCCATCGTAAAAAGGAATTGTATTGGAAACAAAGGTTGCAGATCACTTGGCTTGTGTTGAGAGAGATAGGAACGCTTCTTGCTTCTCCAAGGTTGCTTCTAAAAGGAAAAGAAGTAATATGAATAGCTCTTTCAGATAATGGCATCGTGTGCTCTTCCCATGGGGAGATTGAAGCTAAACTGCACTCTTTCTTCAAGGATCTGTTTGCCAATGCCCACAAGCCCAAGATCTCCATTGATTGAAATTTGTTGTATGGTGATTGTTTTCTTACAGTAAATGAGCTCGAAAGGGATTTTACTTTGGAAGAGGTGAGAAATGCGGTATTTTCCTTCAGTGGTATCAAAGCGCCACGCCCAAATAGTTTTGCCTCCTATTTCTTTCAGAAGTCTTGGGATATCATTATCATGGTTACGAAGGAAGAGTTTCACAAAGATACTTTGGCCTTGGACGGCTTGAACGTTGCTTACGTTACTCTCATTCCGAAAAATGAGGGATGGCTCTCGAGTTGGGATCTTCATCCGATTTGCCTCCTTAATTGTCGGTATGGATGGATTTCTTAAGTCTGAAATCTCTTGTCATCTTGTTAATGGTAGACCCAGCAAATACCTACAGTGTAATGCCTCTCCCATCTGCTCCCATGTAAATTCTGCTTCCCCTGTTTAAGTTGTCCATATTTTCATATCTGAATAAAAGCTGGGGGCAGGTCTTCACAGCCTCCATTTCTATTATTAAAAAAAAAAAAAGAAATTGCAAACCGGATGGAACCCGTGAGACGGTGAGAGGGAGAATGGAGAAATTATTGCATGCACCATGTGCAATTGGACCGCGCAAATCCTACGGTGGACAACACGCCACATTACCCCTTGTATTTCATCAATTCTGCTATCCACCGTGCATATGCCTCGGATTTGCCCTCGTTTGCTTGCGCCTGGTGCATGCAATAATTTCTCGGGAGAACGTCGCTCGGTGTTTCTCGGAATAGGTTTTTAAAACATTTTATGTAACTTGCGGTTGTAATTTTGACAATACCATAAGCATAAGCATGAAGGGTGCGCGAAACTAAATTGTCAAACAAAGCAGGGTCGTTTTCCATCAACGATATGCCCATTGGCCGCATGAATGCTGAAGCATTACTTGGTCCAAGTGGGTTGTTGGACAGCATTTACCATTTTGATGTCAACGGCGATAGCACTAAAGGTTGGTATTTGAATTGTGGAGGTTAATTTGGCTCTCCAAACACAACCATTTCATTGTTGGCATCACTGTGATGAGCCCCATGAATGGTGTAAAGCTTGTGCCAATCACAAAGTTCCATAGTCGGAGAACTAGCACTCTAATCCTTCTTCTTCCAAAGGTTTGAAGTATAGATCATACCATGTGTTCTGTATTCTTATATATATATATATGGATGCATAAATTATAGTATTTCTGTATTTATGGATGTTGTGGATTGGCTATAGCTCATCCTCGTCCTAAAGTTTCTCATCTATTTTTGATCTATGGTGATAGGGACGTGATTACCATCCACCTACAAGTCCACTGTCAGTCAGCAGATCGTCGATCAATAATGAACCATCCACGGCTGACCTACCTTTGAGAGGATCTTCTCCATGGTCTGAAGGAAGCTGTCTGTTACCGATCTATCTTGATTGATCGGATCTAGCCGACCAAGACTTTGATCGAGCTACTGTTATCTTTGCCAGATTCGTACCCTTCCAACCTGAAAAGTCTGGGTAAAGAAGAAGTCCTTCGCGATTCAGTCTTCCAAAGAAGAAAGAAAATCTTCCGAATTAATCTAGAGCGACAAACTTGGAAGGTCATTAGAGCCTGAAATGGATACGACTCTAATTCCTCCCATATAAATAAAGGAGCTTCGGGATCCTCTAGGTACGTACTCAATTCGACGCTTTCTCCTATCTTCTAATTTGAGCGTCGGAGGGTCTTCACCGAAGAATACCCTAGTGAGGACTTCATTGCAGGAGATCGGGCGAAGCTCCGATAATAACTTTTCCTTGGCCATAGGTTCCTTGGTGGCCGACCTCAGGCGGAAAGATTTAGGAGCAATAGTTGGCGCTAGAAGAAGGGCCCTCAATTGATTTCGAGGTCTAATCTTGAGAGGAGAAAGCTTGTCACCAATTATCATGAGGACTCGAAGGGGAGCATCAAATGCATCTCAGCATTCCAACGACCGACGAACCCACAATGTTTAGCCGATTAACGCACCACCACTAATAATTTAGGAAAATCCACCAGCGGCACCAGCGATTTTATAGGAGCAGTATAATACGCTAGTCTACCAAGTGCAGGCACTCTCGACTGCTGTAAGAGGAATACAACAGGCCAGCGAGCGTTGTCCAGTCGACAAAATTTTAGGATCGACCTGAGGAAGGTCGGAGGAATGATGGCCCAGAAGCCCAAGGGAGGAAGCTAGTCGTCATAGCCAACCTATCAGCCCTCCTCATTGAAGACCTGGATGCTCACTTATGCCTGTTTCTAGAAGAGACTACCCCAGGCCATGCGACTCCTCGACGTCGAGCTACTCGGAAAGACGACATGGAGAAAAAGCTCCAAGAAATGCAATAATAGCTAAATGTGTTGCGGCAGCTAAAGCAGTAGGGGGATGACTTGGGTTTCAACATTGATCCCCCATTTATCCAAAAAATCATGAATGAACCTATGCCGCTGTAATTCAAGATTCCTCAGATGGAGCCTTATGACGAGACATTCGATCCCATAGATCATCTGGATAGCTTTCAAACTCTCATGCACCTACAAGGGGCTGGTGATGCAATCTTATGTCGAGCTTTTTCTTCGACTTTGAGAAAGATGGCTCGACATTGGTATACAAATTTGAAGCTTGGCTTCGTAGATTTCTTCTATCAGCTGAGCGGTCTATTTGTTGCTCATTTTATTAGTAGTCGTCGGTAATGCTGTAACTCAAATTTTCTCATGAGCATCAAGCAGTGGGAGAATGAGCCTTTTTGGGAGTACATCAACCGCTTTAATGCTGTCACCTTAGAGGTCCAAAATTTAGATCAGTCGATCACTATGACAGCACTCAAGGTCGGACTTCTTCAAAATGACCTTCTATTCTCCCTTAAACTGGATTATCCAAAGGACTTCGCCGAGATGTTGGAGCGGGTTGAGAAGTATGCCCAAGTTGAGGAAGCTTGGGACCAGCAAGGAATTAACCAAGGCGGCAGGTCAGGGCCAGCCCAAAAGCAAGAGAAGAAGAAAGACTACCGGTGGGTGCAGCATCAGAGGAGCTACACCCTCGTCGGTCTCACACTCCACCTCGAAGTGACCGACCTACATCTTCAAAGCCTCGGCATCGATATAGAACTCCGTCTAGGAGGTTCAATTATTACACCCCCCTTAATACTACTCAGGCTCAGATTCTGATGGAGATAGAATGATAAGAAGATATACCATGATCAAAAAAGATGGTGACTCCTGCCCAAGTGAGGAACCCAAGGAAATACTACAGATATCATCATGATCATGGACATGATACCGAAGAATGCTGGCAGCTTAAAGAAGAAATAGAAGCATTGATTAGAAGAGGATGGCTCCAATGCTATGTTGATGAGCAAAGAATTCCGTCCAACCCATGCCGCGAACAGCCTAGGCATGAGGATCCTCATGCAGAACAACAGACAGCGGATGAGATCAGAGTAATCACTGGAGGGGGCATCTCACTGGAAATACCTCAGAGCAAGACCGACCTATAGAGGAAGGATTGAAAAAAAGAAAGATCGATGATGAAATCACCTTCACTGTTGACGATCTATAAGGAATAAATCACCCGAATGATGATCCTGTAGTTGTCTTTTTAAATATTTTGAATTATGATGTACATTGAGTTCTTACTGATAATAAAAGTTCAGTAGATGTCTTGTTTTATGATGCCTTTGTTCGAATGAACTTGGATCCTAAATGGTTGATGAAGAAGAATGTATCTCTAGTCGAATTTTTTGGTAGCACGATCCCATCAGAAGGAACTATTTCATTAATAACAAAAGCTGGACAGGTCCCAAGGCAAGCCATACTCGCAATAACTTACTTCATGGTTAGTAGCCCATCTACTTATAATGTCATTTTGGGTTGGCCATGTTTAAATGCCCTCAGAGCTATAGTATCAACTTATCATTTGAAGATAAAATTCATGACTCCTGGAGGAATAGGTGAACTCCAAGGAAACCAGTCAATCGTAAAAGAATGCTATATGGCTACCTTGCATGGAGTGGCATCCGAAGAACAACTCATGAATGAGTTGGATGTAAGGGACGAGTTGACGAAACAGAGGGGTCACCCAGTGGAAAAGTTGATCTCGGTACCAATCAGAGATAATCCGAGCAAAGTAGTGAAGATCGGCTCAAGTTTGTGTGAAGAAGATCGATAGCACCTTATCTCATTTCTATGAGCTAATGCCGATGTATTCGCTTGGTCGGCCTTGGATATGCCCGGTATTTGAAGGAGGAAATCAGATTTTTCAGGTCAGGTTTGTTCAGATCTAATTGGATCGAGAGGCATATTTCAAAAAAATTTTCTTAAATTCAGATCAGATCTGACACTTTTTACTGATATTATGATTTGATAAATAAAAAAATTAAATTAAATTAAAACTAAATTAATTATACCTTGATTCTAGGTAATTTGATTATCCATTGATGATCCCGCTGAAGTCCTGAGGTTTTGGATCTAGCCATACAAGCACCTGGCCTCTACCGATATCTACTCAGACTGAATTTGGAGATATTTTCCTTTTATTTCTTTTTTCTAAAAATTAGATCTAGATCTAATTTAAAGGATCTTCAAAACTCCTTCTAAAGATCATCCATCGTCTCTGCAACAGTGCTGCCTTCTTTCTTTTTCGTCAGCCTTTTCTTGTCTGACTCGTACTAATCAGAAGACCCAACTTCCTTGGGCATGGAGAGGAGAGAGAGAGCCTGATGGTGGCATGGAGATGAGAGAGGGGCAGCCTTGGGGCGTGGCTTAGAGGAAGAGTTCTTAAAAGTGGGCACAAATGGGGTCCTTTTATAGACTTTGCTGCGCCATGCAGTGCTGCATCACCCCGGCCAATCACATTGCTCCGTTCAATCAGATCTAAATTTGATTGATGGAATAACATCATCTGATCTAATCAAATGAGAGACCCATAGTTCATTCTTAGATGGCACCTAAGACTGATCAAAGTAGATACCCAAGGGCCACCTAAGTAGAAACCAAGAAGCTACCTGGAGTCCCATCCATATGGAACTCCAGCATCTCTATCCATGGGCACACGCCATCCTAGGCATGCACCCCATTCTTTCCAAATTCTAAAGAGAGGATAAGCCCCTATCCGCTCTCTAATAAGTGCATGACATATGGGCAGATGTCCAAGGATCAAAGGTCAACGTATGACCAAGTCAAAGTACAAGAATTAATAGGTGATGAAAAATGACAGATGTTGTCTTAAATTTATCTCATAAATTAAGACAACTCTTTTCTGACTTGGACAAGCTCCAGTCAGATCAGGTAAAGATACCTGAGTGAGCACAAACTCATTTGGCTCAGTCGAGATAACTTTTATGATAAGAAAAAGAAAACATTAGGCTCAATCATGTGCTAGCACGATTTCCTTGAACCTAATTAAATCTTATTCAAATCAATTGAACTGGGTTAGTCTAATTGATGATATTTAAATCCAAACCCTTATTTGTGTGATCTAGTTAGGTTCAATTCTGTATGATAATGGGATATGTCATGATCTCCATTATCGACATCATCAAAACTCCTTTCGATAGATCAGAACTCTTCTGATTTAGACAACTTAGAATGATCGATCATCTAAATCATTCTAATTGCTCCTAAAATCTACCAGTGACACCTAGCAGCATATGGTGGCAACCCATCAAAATTGAAAATGAACCTCTCGGTGCAGCTACTTATGTGATTAAGTTCTTCTATCTTGAGCTCCGATCAGATTAGGGTTAAGGTGAACTCGTCAAACCCTAATTTCTATCATATGATTTAATCATTCGATTCAAATTCGATGTGAAAACCTTAATAGAAACTCTTTCTATTATTTCACACTCTACCATGGCCATGGGCTTATGGACTTGATTCTCATGATTATCATAGGACTGCTCCTCATCCACCGAGGTAGATAGATTCCATCTTGGTGCAATCCAATTTCTATAATAAAACTTGCTATAGCCAACAACACCTCAGGATTCCGAATGGCTAGGAGATCGAGTCATGGTGTAGTCAAACTATAACACACTCAAGGTGAACTGTCGATGCACCTTAGGTCAAAAAAACTAGATACATCACTATAGCATCGAGTCAGTCATTGATGAGAAGGTAGACTTCTTTATGACTACTCGAGATGGTCACGCTCAGTGCCCTCGTTCTCTAACGAATACCTATACTCTCACTCCGGTGTCTCTACACTGTAGACTCAAGACTCATCTACTATAAAGAAGTGATTGTACACTAATCTTTCGAATCAATCACCATCCTCATGATGATCCTATGATCAAGAGCATTTTATGAGTTAATAAATAAAAATTCATGTCTTAAATTTTCAACTCTTGAAAATATGAATTATCATTACCATTAACTCAAGGGATGTATCACAGACACTAAATGCACATATGTGATAGAAAATAATCTATTTTATTATTTATGGTCAAAATTATAATTTTATCCTTAGAAGTGTATTACAAGTGTCAGCCAATTCTAACTTCTAGAGCACACATATCTAATAAACTCCCACTTGATCTAAAGTCAGTTGGCTACAAATCTAAGTTCCATCTTCTCAAGGTGGGCTTCGATCTTCTGCTAGCCCAATGGCTTTATAAGCAGATCCGATGCATTGTCTATGGAGTCGACTCTCTTAACCTCGACGTAACTCTTCTTGAGGTAATCGTGGATAAAGTGATATCGTCGCTCGATGTGTTTGGATTTTTGGTGAGACCTCAGCTCCTTAACAAGGGCTATAGCGCCATTGTTGTCACAGTACAGAGGAATGGCATCACTCCAATCTCTATGGCAAATTTTTTATACCAGAATATCTTCTTTGCAGCTTTTGATGCAGCAATGTATTCTGCTTCCATGGTGGAATCTACTATCACTGTTTGCTTGGAACTCTTCCAACTGACAGCTCCACCATTGCACACAAACAGACTTTCAGATGTCGACTTTCGATCATCTACATCGAACATAAAATTCGAGTCTGTATATCTCTGGACTTGGAGTTCTCCATTGTTAAAGACTAATAACATATCCTTAGTTCTTCTTAAGTACTTAAGGATACATTTCACAGAAGTTCAGTGTTCTTCATCTGAATTCGATTGATATCTGCTCGTGACACTCATAGCATGGGCTATATCAGGTCATGTACATAACATGACATACATGAGGCTTCCTATTGCTGAAGCATAAGGGATCTTGCTCATACATTCTATTTCCTTAGGTGTGCTAGGGCACATCTTCTTGGAAAGATAAATGCCATATTTGAAGGGTACCAAACCTCTCTTAGAGTTTTCCATGCTAAACCTCTTTAGCACTTCCTCTATGCACATCTTCTGTGAAAGTCCTAGCATCCTATTCGGTCTATCTCTATAGATCTTAATTCTCAGAAATGCTTCTCCTAGGTCTTTCATAAAAAATTCTTTAGATAACCACATTTTAACTGTGGGTCAATATGGGAACATCATTTCCTATAAGGAGGATATCATCCATGTACAATACGAGAAAGATAACAGCGCTCCCACTGACCTTTTTGAAGACACATGGCTCTTTTTCATTCTTGATGAAATCAAATAATTTGATCACATCAATAAAATGAGTATTCCAGCTCCGAGATGCTTGCTTAAGTTCATATTAAAGAAAAATCCTGATTTCCTCGATCCAGGTTCGTTCAGATCTGATCAGATCAAGAGATATATTTCAAAAACTTTTCTCTTAATCCTAATCAGATCTTGATATATTTCAAATCTAATTATTATTATTTTAGAAATTAAAATAAAATTAGATAAATTAAATCAGATTTAACTTACCTTGATATGGGTAATCCTATTATCCATTGATGATCCTGTAAGCAGCGGAAGGTTCTGGATCTAGCCACGCAAGTGCCTGACCTCTACCGATATCCACTCGGATTGGATCTGGAGATCCTCTTCTTCTCTATCACATCTCCAAAAATCATATCTAGATCTGATCTGGAGGATCTTCAAAACTTCTTTTGAAGATCAGCAGTCGTCCTTTGCAGCAGCGCAGCCTTCTAGCTTTCAATCGCCTTTCTTTGATCTGGATCGCACCAACCAAAAATCCAAAACTCCTTTTGGACATGGAGAGGAAGGGGAGAAGGTGGTTTGGCATGGAGGAAGAGGGGAGAGGCAGCCTTGGGGCATGGGTATTCAATTCTCATCACTTTCTGAGTTGGGCACAGGGTCTTATTTATAGACTGTTTGTGATCCAACTCCTCTTCTTCCCAACCAATCACAACTCTTTGTGAAATCAGATCTAAATCTGATTGGTGGGAATAGAGTCCCCTGGATTCCTCCTTAGAGGGTGCCTAAGATCCAGTCAAAGTTGGTTCTTAGGAGAACTCTAATTGAAATCCAAAAAGGAGATGGAGTCCCTGTCCAACAGGGACTCCTAGGCGCCTCCAACTTGGGCACACGCCAAGGGTGGCGTGCGCCCTCCTCCTTGCCAGGTTCTGGCAGGGGGACAGGCCCCCACCAGCTCTCCAATAGGTGCATGACATGTGGTCAAAAGTCAAAGTATCAATGGTCAACATTTGACCAGTCAAAGGTAGACTTTTGACCAAAGTCAAAGAACAAGAAATGGCAGGTGACCAAAAATGGCAGGTAATGTCTTACAAAATAAGACAACCTTTTCTGACTTGGACAACCTCCAGTCAGACCATATGAAGGCCTCTGATTGAGCACAAACTCCTTTGGCTCAGATCAGGACAACTTATTTATGATAGTAAAAGAAGAACGTTAGGTTCAATCGAGTGCTAGCACGATTTCCTTGAACCTAATTGAATCTCATTCAGATCAATTGAACTAGATCAGTTCAATTGATGATCACCAGATTCAAACCCTTGTTTGTGTGACCCAGTTAGGTTCAGTTCTGTATGGTAATGGGATATGTCATGATCTCTATCATCGACATCATCGAAACTCCTTTCGATGGATCAGAACTCTTCTGATTCGAACAGCTAGAATGATCGATCATCTAAATCATTCTAATTGCTCCCAAAATCCACCAGTGACACCTAGCAGTATATGGTGGCAACCCATCAGAGCTGAATGCGAACCTCTTGGTGCAGCTACCTGTGTGATTAAGTTCTTCTATCTTGAGCCCCGATCAGATTAGGGTTAAGGTGAACTCGTCAAACCCTAGTCTCTGTCATATGATGTAATCATTCGATTCGAGTCCAATGTGAAAATCTAAATAGAAACTCTTTCTATTATTTCACTCTGCCATGGCCATGGGCTTCTGGACTTGATTCTCATGATCATCATAGGGCTGCTCCTCTACCACCGAGGTAGATAGATTCCATCTTGATGCAATCCAGTTCCTACAATGAACATGCTATAGCCAACATACACCTCAGGGTTCCATATGGCTAGGAGACCGAGTAATGGTGTAGTCAAACTATAACACCCTCAAGGTGAACTGCCGATGCATCCTCAGGTCAAAGAACCAGACACACTACTGCAGCATCGAGTCAGTCATTGACGAGAAGGTAGACTTCCTAATGACTACTCGAGGTGGTCACGCTCAGTGCCCTCGTTCTCTAACGAGTACCTGTACTCTCGCTCCGGTGTCTCCACACCGTAGACTCAAGACTCATCTACTAAAGAGAAGCGATTGTACACCAACCTTCCGGATCAATCACCATCCTCGTGATGATCCTATGGTCGGGAGCATTTTATGAGTTAATAATGATTATTCATGTCTTAAATTTTCAACTCTTGAAAATATGAATTATCATTACCATTAACTCAAAGGATGTATCACAGACACTAAATACACATATGTGATAGAAAATAACCCATTTTATTGATTTTAGTCAAAATTATAATTTTGCCCCTAGAAGTGTATTACAAGTGTCAGCCAATTCTGGCTTCTAGGGCACATATATCTAACAATCTCCCACTTGTCCTAAAGCCAATTGGCTACAAGTCTAAGTCCCATCTTCTCAAGGTGGGCTTCGATCTTCTGCTGGCCCAACGGCTTTGTAAGTGGGTCTGCCACATTATCTGTGGAGTTGACTCTCTTGACCTCGACGTAACCCTTCTCGAGGTAATCGCGGATGAGGTGGTATCGCCGCTCAATGTGCTTGGATTTTTGGTGAGACCTCGGCTCCTTAGCAAGGGCTATGGCGCCATTGTTGTCGCAGTATAGAGGAATGGCATCTGATGGCATTACTCCAATTTCTGCAGCAAACTTCTTGTACCAGAATGCTTCCTTCGCAGCCTCTGATGCAGCGATATATTCTGCTTCCATGGTGGAATCTGCTATCACCATTTGCTTGGAACTCTTCCAGCTGACAGCACCACCATTGCACACAAACAGACTTCCAGATGTCGACTTTCGATCATCTATATCGGACATGAAATCCGAGTCTGTGTATCCCTGGACTTGGAGTTCTCCATTACCAAAGACCAACATCATATCCTTAGTTCTTCTCAAGTACTTAAGGATACATTTCACAGAAGTCCAGTGTTCTTCACCTGGATTTGACTGATATCTGCTTGTGACACTCACAGCATGGGCTATATCAGGTCGTGTACATAGCATGGCATACATGAGGCTCCCTATTGCAGAAGCATAAGGGATCTTGCTCATGCGTTCTATTTCCTCAGGTGTGCTAGGGCACATCTTCTTGGAAAGATGAATACCATGTCTGAAGGGTATTAATCCCCTCTTAGAGTTTTCCATACTAAACCTCTTTAGTACTTCCTCTATGTACATCTTCTGTGAAAGTCCTAGCATCCTATTCGGTCTATCCCTATAGACCTTAATTCCTAGAATAAAGGATGCTTCACCTAGGTCTTTCATGGAGAATTCCTTGGACAACCATATTTTGACTGTTGTCAACATGGGAATATCATTCCCAATAAGGAGGATGTCATCCACGTACAATACGAGGAAGACAACAGCGCTCCCACTGACCTTTTTGAAAACACACGGTTCCTCTTCATTTTTGATGAAACCAAACTTTTTGATCACATCATTGAAATGAGTGTTCCAGCTCCGAGATGCTTGCTTAAGTCCATATATGGACCTTTGCAGCTTGCAAACCTTGTGATCAGTATCACTGGATGTGAAACCTAGCGGCTGTTCCATATAGATATCTTCCTCAAGATATCCATTTAAGAATGCCATTTTCACATCCATTTGCCATATTTCATAATCGAAATAGGCTGCAACGGCAAGCAATGTGCGGATGGATTTTAGCATAGCCACTGGAAAAAGGTATCCTGATAGTCAATGCCTTCGCGTTGACTATAACCTTTTGCCACTAGTCTAGCCTTGAATGTCTCCACATTCCCATCTGCACCAATCTTTCTCTTGAAGATCCATTTACACCCAATAGGTACTATACCTTCTGGTGGATCTACCAAGGTCCAGACTTGGTTTGAGTGCATCGAGTCAATTTCTGACTGCATTGCCTCTAGCCATTTCTCGGAGTCGATATCTGATATCGCCTCGTTGTAGGTTTTGGGATCATCACCATGAGCACCATTACCTACGAGGAACATTTTCCTCTACTTTCCTCTGAAATAATACCTAAGTATCTTTCAGGGGGACGGAAAACTCTTTCCGATCTACGAGGTGGAGGAGGTAGTGTTCTTATTGGCTCAACCTGATTTGGTTCCAATTGGTCCTTAGCTCATTGTACTTGTGAGACTTTCTCATCAAGCTTGAATCTGCTTTCCAATGCCGCTATCTTGAATAAACTATTTTTCAAGAAAGATGGCATGTCGACTCACAATCACATTGTGGTCTTCTGGAATGTAGAAATAGTATCCTAATGACTCTTTAGGATATCCTATGAATCGAGCTCTAAAGGACCTAAACTCTAACTTGTCCGCTTGTTGTCTTTTGACATGAGCCGGACAACCCCAAATTCTGAGATGACTCAGACTTGGTTTCTTACCGTGCCATATCTCATACGGTGTGGTAGGAACGGTTTTAGAGGGAACCCTATTCAGTAGATAGAATTGAAGTTAACAATGAGTGTCCCCAAAGAAAATCAGGGAGGTCTGTGAAGCTCATCATGGATCGAACCATATCCAATAGAGTCCGATTTCTCCATTCTGAAACCCCGTTGAGTTGAGGTGTTCCTGGTGGAGTCCATTGAGAGACTATGCCATTTTCCTTAGATAGTCTAGGAATTCTCCGGCTAAGGTATTCACCTCCTCGATCTGATCGAAGAACCTTAATGGGTTTTTCAGTTTGTTTTTCTACTTCATGTCTGAATTCTTTGAACTTTTCAAAAGCTTCAGACTTGTGTCTCATAAGATACACATACCCATACCTAGACAGATCATCGGTAAAGGTAATGAAGTAGACAAAATTGCCTCTAGCCGGCACATCAAATGGGCCGCACACATCAGTATGTACTAGGGCAAGGAGATCTGTGGCCCTCTCCCCATGTCCAACAAAAGGGAGTTTAGTCATTTTGCCTTGAAGACAAGATTCACAAGTTGGATATGACTCGGAAAGTCAATGGACTCAATAGCCCATTTTTCTCCAATTTGTTGATCCTATCTTCTGCTATATGACCTAATCTCAGGTGCCATAGATATCTGTCGTTTGGACTATCCCTAGGTCGTTTGGCATTCACGTTTTGCTCGATAGTTAGAATACATCAATATGGTACATCAATATGTAGCTGATAAAAGACCATTAATAAGCAATTTTATTTCTTTCATAAAGAATGTTACAATGGTCCTTAAAGAAGGTGAATCACATAACCTTCTTGTGCTAAGCATGAAACAGAAATCAAATTCCTGCTAGCTGCAGGCACATAATAACAGTCTTTCAAAACTAAGTCTAAACCAGATGGTAATCGAAGAGGGTATGTTCCCACGGCTACTGCAGCAACTCTTGCTCCATTACCGATGCGTAGGATCATGTCTCCATCCCTCAGCCTCCTGCTATCCTCAAGACCCTGCATAGAAGTGCACAGATGAGCACTAGAACCAGAGTCAAGCACCCAACTGGATGCAGAAGAAACCGTAAGTAAGTTAGACTCAATAACGAGCATACCTCCAGAAGGACCTTCCTTCTTGTTCTTCAGGGTGGCCAGGTAAGTAGGGCAGTTCCGCTTCCAATGGCCGTCGCTGTTGCAATGGAAACACTTTCCTTTGCCATCGACCTTCTTCTTCGGTTCTGCCTTCTTCTTCTTTGATCCTTCCACCTTTTGCTTTTTCACAGACTTCTTTTTCTTTCCATAAGACTTTCTTTTGGAAGAAGTCCGTTCCATAGCAAGAACTGAGCCTTTAGAACCTTTCATAGAAAGCTCAGCGGTAACCAGCATATTCATTAATTCGGCCAAGGAATTTTGAAGTTTATGCATGTGGTAATTCATGATGAATTGCCCATATGCATCAGTCAAGGATTGCAGAATAATATCGTTCTGCAGATCCAAGTCCAACTTCACACCGAGCTTCTCAAGCTCTTCCATGTCCTTGATCATTGTCAGACAGTGATCTTGGACTGACTGCCCATCACGCATCTTAGCCTTAAAAAGTCATTTCGTGACTTGATATTTGGCTGCGCGACTCTGTTCACCAAACATCTCCTGCAGGTGAGCCAACATTTGGCGAGCAGTCCCGATATCTTCATGTTGGCGCTGGAGCTCATCAGACATCGAGCCCAACATGTAATATCTGGCCTTATTATCTTCGTCTAATCCATTTTTCCAGAGACGCTCTCTGTTCAGTGGATGGACGGGCTGGTAAGGTGGGAGGGTCCTGGTCCAAAACATGGGTTAACTTCTCGAAACCCAAAATAATTTTGTAGTTCCTGAGCCAATCTTTATAATTGGGTCCAGTCAGTCTATGTGTGTCCAGGATACGTGCCAATGGGTTGGACGCAGACATTTTTCCTGTAGAGAGTCAAAGATTCTAGTTAGATACTGTAATTTTGACTTGACCAATTTATTTAGGGAATTTTATTTTTAAACAAATTAGCTCCCACTATTTTCTCGGATCCCTACACTCCCTCTGTAGAGATGCAAAAATCTCCATGATTAATGATTTCTAGTGGGTGGTGCGGTCTCACCAACTGACTCATCACCTCACCTAACAGTTATTGGTGATGGGTTAGCCAATGAGTGAACAACTCTTGTTCAATGATTCTCTAATCATGGTGCACCCAAACTTGGTCTCTAATTCATGAATCTCACCGTATCCGAAATATTGATCCACTCCTTAGTTAAGTCAGACCCACCATTTGCATAGACTGGGTTCCTAATTGAGTCTCTCACCGTATCCGAAATATTGAGCCCAACTCATCCTCCAGCCCATAGCATCCAATGCCTAATAGACATGGTTGCATCTTCCCGGTGCAACTGAGCCACTGTATCCAGCCGAGAACAATCAACCCCGGGAAGGGCCCGCACATCTACAATGGTGGAAGACCTCAGACTTAATCTTTTCTTAGGGAGAATTGATTCAGGTCTCATTAAACTAGACTTGGCATTAGTCATAACAATTATGACTAACCTAGTGGCATGGGTTAGCTCGGATTATTGACCACCTCAGATCAGAACTGTGTCAACATATATGGCCAGGTAAGTGAGACCGGTGGAAGGAATATGCCATTAACTCGTACAAGAATGCATTCAGGTCGAGTAGCTTCCAATTAAAAACCAGTCGGTCGTATGTGCCAAACTTACCTTAGACACCAAATTGTTGAGTCCAGAACCAATTGGGTTAGCCTACAATCCAGACTCTAACCTCTGAGCCTAATTAGGTCTTGCTTGATCGTGACTCGATCTTGACCCAGACTTAATCCTATTAGGCTGGTCAATTTAAGCATTGTTGATCCCATCTAACCAACTCTTGATTCGGTTTGATCAACCGCTTAGACCTAATTGAGCTACCCAAGCCCGAACCCAGTATTATGAATATGTCTTAGATCTGAAAATTCTCAATTTTAGACCTAATTAATATTCCATAATCTTAATTCTTAATTAAGTAGGGTTCATAAACAAAATATGCACAATAAATCCTAGGGTTTCAGGATCTAGGGTTTTGCAGAAAGTAAGTTTTGGGTTTCTGATTAAGGACGAACACGCAGCACCCCTACACATCATAAGAACACCCCATCGAATGGGAAGAGAGGGCCTTTAAACCCTTCTTCATTCTTATGACCGGACGGCCAAGAGGAACGCCTTAATCAGGAACATGCAATACTACAAAATAGTTTTAGATCTATATCATATATCTCATATACAAATTAGATCTAATCATGGCATATTTTGCATACATCTCATGTATCGAATCATGCATATTTTCAGATCTAAATTATCTCATAATAATCTAAAAAATTAGATTTAAATTGATCTAATCAAAATAAATTCTAATCTAGACAATTATGTAGAACTATTCTACAACTAGTCTAGACATGCATCAATCATATCTCATATGATATTTAAAATTAAATAATTTTTATTTGCTATTTTTTAGATGTTATTATAACCATTATAATATCAAAAAATAGTAAATAAATAGATCTAAAATATGATTTAATCAAATTAAATCAAAACATGCAAGACTATTCTATAGAACTATTCTATTTTAGAACTAGTCATGCATATTTTCTAATCTTAGATCCAAATCATTTAATTTTAATTTTTTCTGATTTCAGATCTGATCACATCTCATGTGACATCTAAAATCACTTATTTTTTAATTAAAATAAATTTAAAATCAGATCTAAATACTTTTGGGACCACACCTCACTAAAAATCTATAATCGTAAGATTTTTATCTCTACAGAGAGAGTGTTAGAGATCTGAGAAAATAGTAGAGAGCTATTATTTTAAAAATAAATTTTTAATAATTGGTTTTAAGTCTTAATTACAATATCTAACTAGAAACTTGACTCTCTATTAGAAAAATATCTGCATCCAATCCACTAGCATGAAATTTGGGCACCCATTAGACTGATTGAATATAAATTCAAGGATTGACTTCGAAACTTCAAAATCATTTTGGGTTTCAAAAAGTTAACTCATGTATTGGATTAGGATCCTCCCACCTTACCAACTCATCCATCCGCTGAGTAGAGAGCATCTCTAGATAAGTGGACTGACGAAGATAATAATGCTAGATACTACACGTTGGGCTCGATGTCTGATGAGCTTCAGCACCACATGAAGATATCAAAAATGCTCGCCAAATATTGGCTCACCTATAGAAGATAGATGTTGGTGAATAGAGTCACCAGCCAAGTTATCAAGTCACTAAACGACTGTTCAAGGCTAAGATGCGCGATGGACAGTCAGTCCAAGATCATTGTCTGATGATGATCAAGGACTTGAAAGAGCTTGAGAAGCTCGGAGTGAAGTTGGACTTGGATCTACAGAATGATATAATTCTGCAATCCTTGACTGATGCGTATGGGAGTTCATCATGAACTCCATATGCATAAACTTTAAACTCCTTGGCCAAACTTATGAACATGCTGGTTATCACTGAGCTTCCATGGAAGATTCTAAAGGCTCAGTTGCTTGCTATGGAATGGACTTCTTCCAAGAGAAAGTTCTTTTTGAAAAGAAGAGAAGTTTGCAACAGAAGGTTGAAGGAGGAAAGAAGAAAAAGGCAGAGTTGAAGAAGGCCACTGACAAAAAAAAGTATTTCCATTGCAACAATAAATGGCTATTAACGAGAACTGCCCTACATACCTGGCCACCCTGAAGAATAAAAACAAGGCTGTCCTTCTGGAGTATGCTCGTTATGAGTCTAATCCTTATGATTTTCTGCATCTTAATTGGTGCTTGACTTTATTTCTAGTACTCATTTGTGCATTCTATGCAGAGTCTTGAGGATGGCAGGAGGCTGAGGGGATGTGAGATGATCTGCACATCGAAAATGGAGCAAGAGTGCTGCCAGTGGTCGTGAAAAATATAATCCTCTTCGATTATCATTGATTAGACTTAGTATTAAAGACTTTATTATGTACCTACAGCAAGCAGAAAATTTGATTTCTATTTTTATTCTGCATTAAAGGCTATTAATTAGTTTTCTTAGAACATGTAATATTCTTTATGAAAGAAATAAAATTTATAAGTTTTCTTATTAACGATCTTATCAGTTACATTATAATGTATCTATTTTAATTTTAAGCAAAATATGAATACCATAAAATCAAAATGACCTAGGGACAGTCCAAATGATAGATATCTGTGGCATCTAAGATTAGGTCATATAGCAAAAGATAGGGTTAACAAATTGAAGAAAATCAGGCTATTGAGTCCGTTGACTTTCGAGTCATATCCAATTTATGAATCCTGTCTTCATGACAAAATGACTAAACTTTCTTTTGTAGAACACGGGGAAAGGGCCACGGATCTTCTTGCCCTAGTATATACAGATGTGTGTGGCCCATTTGATGTGTTGGCTAGAGGCAACTTTGTCTATTTCATAACCTTTATCGATGATTTATCTAGGTATGGGTATGTGTATCTTATGAGACACAAGTCTAAAGCCTTTGAAAAGTTCAAGGAGTTTAGACATGAAGTAGAAAAGTAAATTAAAAAATCCATTAAGATTCTTCGATCAGATCGAGAGGGAATCCAGCAAAAATTTCTAAAACTATCTCAAAAAAATGGTATAATCTCTTAATAGACTTACTAGAATACCTCAACTCAATGGAGTTTCAGAACGGGGCAGATCGGACCCACTAGTTAGATATGATATCCGATCCTATGTGAATTCACAGACCCTCTCATTTTTTTTGAGATACTAATTTGCTAACTACAATTATATATGATAGGGTTTCTTTCTAAAACGTTCCTACGTACACTGTATGAGAATGACATGGTAAGAAATTGAGTCTAAGTATCTAAAATTTGGGTTGTCTGGCTCGGTCAAAAGACAACAGCGGATAAGTAGATTTAGGTCCTTAGCGATTCCTAATTAGGATATTCTAAAGAGTCATTTAGTTTATTATTCTAATTCTAGAAGATTATAAGATGTAATTATGATGTCACATCCAATCTTCTTGAAAAATAGATTTATTCAATGATCAGCATTGTATGAAAGTAGATCAAGCTCGATGAAGAAGTCTCACCAAGAGCAACGTAACTAAGACAAATGAAACCATATCAGTTAGCTATCCAGTCACTACCTCCTTCCACCTCATTACGTAGAATCAAAAAAATTTTTTCATTCCCTCGAAAGGTCTTAGGTACGATTTCAGAGAAAGTAGAGGAAATCCCGCATAGGTAATGAGTCATAGATGATGATCCACAAATCTATAACGAGATGATAATCAGAATCGATCTCGGAAATGGTTTAGAGGCAGAATTAGTAGTCAGAAATTACTCGATGCACTCCAAATCAAGTCTTATACCTTGGTAGATTCCATTTAAGGTATAGTACGCATTGGTGTAAATGGATCATTTAAGAAAAAGATTGGGCAGATGGAATGTGGAGATTTCAAAGCAAAATTAGTGCGCAAAAGGTTTAGTCAATGTGATAGCATTGGACTATTCAAGACATCTTTCGCCAGTAGCTATGCAAAATTTCTATTGGCACATGCTTGCTGATTTGCAGGTCTATTTTTATATTATAAAATATGCAATATGGACGAGAAAACAACATTCTTAATGAATATCTGAAAAATATCATATATGATAGCTCTTAGTTTCACATCCAGTTGAGGTAATCAAAAGTATGCAAGTTGCAAAGATCTCATAATTAATTAGATATATGTGTCCCATAGAATGTCAGAATTGGCTGCAACTTGTAATATATCACTTCTAGGGCAAAATTATAATTTTGATCTAAAATCAAAAATGGATGTTATTTCTATCACATATGTATATGTAGTGTCTTGTGATACATCCTTTAGTTATGGATAATGATATTCATATTTTTCAAGAGTTGAAATTATACGACATAATAATATTGTTAACTTATAAAAATGCTCCGACCATTAGAATCATCACTGAGATGGTGATTATCTGGAGATTGGTAGACAATCATTTCTTAATAATATGTGAGTCTTGAGTCTACGATCATTAGAGAACAGGAGCGAGATACAGATACTCGTTATTGTTGAGAACTTGAGGAGCACCTGAGCAAGTACCACTCTGAGTTATCTTAGGAAGTTTACCTTCTCGTCAATGATGACTCGATGCTATGCAGAGGTTTGTATCTGGTTCTTGACCTATGTGCATCGCAGTATCACCTTGAGGGTGTTATAGTTTTGACTACACATACTCGGTTCCTAGCCATATGGAATCCTGAGATAGTGTATTGTGGCAATAGCTATTTCATTTTATAGGGTAACTGATTGAATCAAGATGGAATCTATCTACCTCATTGTGGTATTGAGGAGCAGCCCTATGATAATCATGAGATCAAGTCCAGAACCCATGCCTCATGTAAGATGTGATATATCAATAGAAAAGTTTCTATTTAAGATTTTTACATCGACTCGATGAATGAACATCAATTATGACAGAAACAGGGTTTTGACGAGTTCACCTTAACCCTAAACTGTACTGGAGCCAAGATAGAAGAACTTAATCACCACAGGAGCTCGCACCAATAGAGGGTCACATTCGTCTGATGGTTGCCACCATAATTACTGCTAGGTGTCATGATGGATTTGAGAGAGCCAGATTAGAATGATTTAGATGATGATCATATCTAGTGTTCGAATCAGAAGCACGTCTCGATCCATCCAAGAAGTTTTGATATGTCGATGCATAGAGATCTATGATATATCTCATACCAATAAGAACTGAACTAAACTGGTTGACATCAGCAAATAGGTATTGTAATTTGGTGATCCATTAATTGAACTGATCATTCAATGATTCTAATGAGATTCAATTAGTTCAGGAATATATCTGTGCTAGCACTCGATTGAAATCCTAACGTCTTCTTTTCTATCTTGAATAAGTTGTCTGTCTAAGCCAAGAGTTTTGTGTCATCAATCAGGAGGCCTTTATAGTGATCTGACTGGAGTTGTTTCCAATCAGATAAAAGTTGTCTTATTGTGTAAGACATTACTGCATTTTTGGTCACCTGCCATTTTTATTTCTTTGACTTTGGTCAAAAGTTACCTTTGACTGGTTCAAATGTTTGACCATGTAACACTTTGACTTTTGACACAATGTCAACTATATGAGAGTGGTGGGGCTGTCCCCGCTGCGGGATTAACCTATTGCGAAGGAGAGAGGGCGCATGCCACCCTTGTGTGGCCAAGATGGATGCGGCCAGTAGTCCATGTTGGATAGACTTCCATCTTCTTTTGATGTTCAAAAGAGTTCTCCTTAAGAACCCAAACTTGACGTCGTTAGGTGACCTCATAAGCGGGAATCCAGGACGTTATGTCCACCAAATAAGATTTAGGATTCGATTTTCATAAAGATTGTGATTTGGTGGAGAAGAGGAGTGGATCACAAATAGTCTATAAATAAGGCTATGCCAATATATCAAAATGTGATGAAGAATTGAAACACCCTCCAAGGCTGCCTCCCCTCATCCTCCATCATTGCTAAACCACCTTCTACCCCTTCCTCTCCACTGTCAAAAGAATTTTGGATTTTTGTTTGTTGCGATCCAGAATCAATAGAAAGCGATTGAAAAACAAAGGCTGCGCTGCTGCAGAAAGGTCGATGTAATCTTCAAAGGTTTATAGATCCTCTATAGATCAGATCCAATGCTTGATTTTTGGGAGACATGATAGAGAAGTAAGGAGATCTCCAGATCTATGTTATGAGTGATTTATGATACGATAGAGGCTTACGCACTTGCTACGCTAATCCAGACCTTCCGCTGCTTACAGGATCAATATCACGGATAATAGGATTACCCAATCAAGGTAAGTTAAATTTGATTTTAATTTTATTCAATTTTATTTTAATTGTCTAAAAATAATAAATAATTTAGTATCTAAAATTATATCAAATCTATTGAATATTAAGAAAAAAATTTTAAAATATTCTCTTATCTGATCAGATTGAACCAACTGGATCGGAAAGTCAGAATTTTTTCAATCGTTATCAGAGCCAAGATTTTT